>JAODVM010260372.1:0-12532 GCA_025400095.1 Phenganax marumi | reverse complement strand
CCCTCGCGTCCTTTGCGTCCCTGCATCCAAGCATCCTGCGCACATCCTTCGCGTGTCTGATAGCAGTGTACTAGTAGTACTAGTAGTAGTAGTAGTAGTAGTAGTAGTAGGATCTCCGCAGCACAAGCAAGATATTTGGTCTCCTGGATTTATTATTGCGAAGCTTTCGGTCCGTTAACCCGGACCTTCTGGACTTCGCTCAGACTTTAACTCAACTCAACTTCGTCAGTGCGACGAAGGTCCAGGTTAACGGACTGAAAGCTTTGCAATAATAAATATACGTGGTGTATCCACAAATTGATACTTATGTTGTTGTTTGCGCCATGCAAAATTATAAAAATCTTGTGAACTTAAACTTTTCAGGAACTCTCTTCTCGAGAAGAGGAATTGGCTAAGATGCAGCATGCGAATCAAAATCACGCTGAAGTTTTGAAAAAAAGAGAAAAAGAATTACATGAACGAGAAATGAACTTGTTGGAACGAGAAATTCACATTATCATGCAGGTGTGTTTTTTAAACCATGCTAGCCTTAACTGCCTTAAAGCTAATTTCCATGTGGGGCGTGTGCACAACACATCATTACCAAACTATATAATTACACAATTAAAGGACAATACAATAAAACAAAATTACAGATACGGTTATAAATGCAAACTATGAACCGCTCTATAAAGAATACAAGATTCAATTCATACCGTTGTTGCATTACTCTTTTGAAAGACCAAAGCGTTGGTGCACTCTTTGCGTTACATGATAGATAATCGAGGTTAACTCTGAGAAACGTATGGTCAGTTGTCGTTCTGATATTTTAGAAGCAAAATCAAAAGCCATCGCCGCGAAAACGAAAAGGAAAATTTTTCCGCATGAAGTTGAGGTGGTCTGGACGAGAGAAGATTGTAAGAAGCAAAATCAGCGATCCTATAGGTATAAGCACTGTGGTGGCATGATTTCATAGATTACACTATAACATGTAGTTATTCCACTTTTACAGTCGTGCCAAAATAAGCGTTCCGAAATCTGTTACCAGTTCATCTCCTGACTTCGAGGAGTTCCTCTGAACAATTCCTTAAAAGTCTAAAGAAAATTTTTTAAAAGTTCCTGACTTCCTGTTTCATTGGTTAACTAAATGCTATATTTTCCTTTTGAGCAATTTTATTTGTCATTGAAACAGGAAGTTAGGAACTTTTTAGAGAAATATTCGACAGTTTAAGGCGGTTTTCCACTACACGAATTTGTTCGAGCGAAAAATAAATGTAGCGACATGATTGGCTTCCTTGGGACTTTTTCGCGGGGAATTATTTTTGTAGCCAATCACGTTGCTAGATTTATTTTTCGCTCGAAAAATTCCGCCTAGTGGAAAACAGGCCCTAGGGAACTGTTCTGAGGAACTCCTTGAAGTTAGGAAATGAACAGGTCAACATGCTTGGGAACGATTCTTTTGGCACGACTGCAACCCTGGTAATTCACCTGCATAATCTTTTGCATTGTCAGGTTTTCAGCACATCATGGGCGTCCAAGCAACATCTACGAACGAAGTGGATAAAACTGGATCACTACCCGACTCACCCGTGTGGTCACCCAACTTAAGTCGCTTGAGATTATTCTCTTGTAAGTTGCAATATTTCCCGGCGTCTGCCCCTGAGCAAAAAGACTGGAACGAGCAACACGATAGAAAACCATTTTGCTGCATCTAGTCACTTTTTTCTTTCTATATCACGAATGAACTTAGTTGAAAGTTTGCAATAATGCTCTATGGTGAGAAACACAGGGCTAAATTTGGAAACAAACATGATGCATATGTCGAAATAAATATTTTTAAAGGAAAAATGGATTTCTCTTTGGCAACTAGCCTAAGTCTCCTTACGTGATTTTGGATCACCTGACTATCTTCGCTTTTGGAAATTGCATAGCATCTCGTCCATGTCACGCACGTGAACACTGAATTACTTTGATCTTGATCCAAACCCTAATCTTACTGCTTACCAAACTAACCAATCACAATTCGTGATCGTAACATAACGATAGAGCCGAAATTTTACTCAAATCTGTGCAAGCCCCAATGTTTACAAGCTTGTAGGTCTCTCTTTAAACAATAAAATTGTCTAGTTTTACAGTAGTAGTACAAAGTCGCCTACTTATGGCAACAACCGACGGTGGCTCAGTGCCGTAGGAAGCTCTTTTTGATTGGGGGGGGCGGCTCTGAGGAGTAAGAAAAAACCTCCAAGGGATTTCGCAGCAAACTTCATTGTTTTAAACTAAGTTTTGGGTTTTGGTTGTTTACTCCACAAATTTTTTTTTGGGGGGGGGAGCTGTAACCCCCAGCCCCCTCCCCCCCGGTGCCTACGGCCCTGGTGCTTAGTTGTCGTGACGATTCAGTTCAACTCTGCTGTTCTATTGTAGATGATAAAACGGAGGATCGTTCTGCTACTGCACCGCAAGTGAACCATATGCCAAGAAAGAAAGGGAGAACGTGGGGGCCAAGTTCAGTAGCTCAAAAAGATAAATCCAAAACGACGCCAAACAAAACGGCTTCAAAATCTCCTAAAATTAATCATCACCATCGAAGTACTTCCGCTCCAAATCTGGATTCAAATTCGTCCTCTGGGGTGAGCGCCTGGGCTAGCACGGGCAATTTAGGTTGGTGAATGTTTGTTACGACCATAGACAAGTGTTGGGATGGTCTATAGACCTGAGCAATGTTTCAGTCTGTGGACTCTTTGTGCGTTCTAAAATTCTTTCTCTTTTCCTGCAGATCATGATGAGGACAGTGCTTCCAGTCTGTCGGATGTGAGCGGTACCTCAACATTATCTCGTCTTCGGAACAGAACTTCTAAAAAACGTTGCGACCTTGCCATGTGCCAAATAGGACTACTATTGGTTGCTATCACAGGAATTGATGTGAGGTCCATAGCTATCGCTCGAGAAGAAGTTTTATTGGAAGAACAAGGCGTCAGGAAGAAAAGAGCTGTGTCTTTTACCAAACATAAAGCTGAGCCAGTCTTAACTGGTTATCGCGCTGGTCTTATGTGGAAGAGCAGCTCGATCTCAAGCGATGAGACTGGATCGGGTAGTGATGGCTTTTTCAATCTATCGCCGCTCTCTGAAAAGCATCGCACGCAATCGCTCGGCCGTAGGCCTTGGTCCAAGTCCGCTAGCCAACCGGACGTCGACGGTGTTTACTATAAAAGGATTGATTCGGACTCGTCTGTTTTTACCGAAAGCGAGTCGACGCGTAGCACCGCTCCGTTGCTGAGCAATACGAGAGTACACGAAGGCTCACGAACTAAATACGATCGTGCTACGAGAGCAACGAAACATGCTTTGAAAAGCAAGTCGTCGGATTCGCTACCGAGCAAGATGAATAACCAAGACACTAGGACCAAGTCGCCTGCGAACTCCGAAGGCAGAGATCAACGGTATTCCATGCCTGATATAGAATCGCAACTTCCGGCGAATAAATTACAGCCTCACCCATCTTCAAGTAGTAACCGTGATCTCTCAGGGTCGCCTAAAACAGGACTGCTCTTAGAACTAAATGGCGGGAAAAGTATGAGACCTCGACCACGTGGTCAAAAGAACAGTAGCTCAACAGACGAGTGCATGACGCCAACCGGTCTCACACCGGAAAGCGAAGGCCCAAAGGGTTTTGATAACCTTGGCAAGGATGAACATCGCCCGCGAACAGCCAGTCGCGGCAGGACCGCTTCATCGACGATCACGGACCTATGACGTCACGCAGCAATAGTTTTGTAAATACTAACCTACATTTAAAATATTAATTGCCACCAACAAGCGGGGACCTAATTGCAAATTAGCATACTACTAAGGTTACGTTTCACATCGCGATTTGCCGGGCTAGATTTTGCATGCTGATAAACAATTTTATTTTGTCCAAACTCTATGGAAATAGTTTGGAAGCTCGATCAAACATATTGCCTTATGTTTTTTGCGTAGTTCGTGCATTCTCACGGCCATTGAATACGTTCTGGTTTTTGCACGATTAAGTGCCCGATAAAAATTTTTCTTCAAACTTCGTGAGGATAAGCACAAGATAGAAAGACTAATCGTTTATCGACTTGAGAACTTGGCGAAAAGGATTGTTCGCCCTTTTGGGCAAACAAATGTATCACGGATACATTTCTTGACTTATGAAGTTTACCAGGTTCCTAGGCAATCTCTTCCCATTGCCATTGGTCCAAAGATAGCCCGACAAAACGCGATGTGTATCCTTACAGGCGTAATAAATTTGGAGCCCGCGTCAATCGGGAGCGAGGAAAGATTTTACTAACATCACATGACATAGATTACAATTTAACCAATGTACAATTGTGCGTACTTATCCACTAATGTATCGTAGTTTCCTTAACCCCTCCCGCTTATAATTTGACTCAACAATACCAAATGCATCGAACTTTTTACAAGTACTTCAGAATTTTCATATGTTTATTTTACTGATTCAGATAACCAGTACTCCGTAATTCCGTCGACGTTTTTCCCGAAACTTTGTACCAAGTGTCAATTGGCGCTGTTGCAGCCGGAAGTCGCCTTTTTCACTTATGGATACTAGTACTCTAGTGTAGAACTACCATAGCTCGACCTAATCCTTTACTTTGTACTCTCAACTTCAGCAAGTAGAGCAACGTGAGTTGCCAGATCAGGACCACTCGACGTTTCAACAATCCAGTCTAGTGTATTACTTAGGAGTTGAGTGTTCGTAGTGGGCTTTGCGCATGCCTATATACACAAACTTCATTTGGTAACGGAGTAAGTCCGAAGGGTGCAAATTGCATCACTACCTCACGATTGTGTCTAAAAGGCCCAATATACTTTGGCGAGCGAGCACAACCGGTCCGGCTATTTCATTGCGTCATCGTGTTTTGCATGAACATGTCAAACCTAGTTCGTTAATCTGAACAGCTTGGCACATAACAGCAAACGAGAAAACAAGGTTGTTTTTAATTAAAAAGTCTGGAAGCCACAGTCTGCCATCTGGTTTTAAACTATCTGTCATTATCTTAATTTCGACGGTAAAGCAACATAATATGCCGAAGCGCTGTCCTAACAACAAAATGGTTATGTATTCTTATGTGTTAATAAGATGTGTACTCATTAAATTTGCTGTTTTAATTAGTAAAATGAAAATGTAGATTTTAATCATGCTCACAAACAAACAAGCCAAAACGTATCCTCCAAAGACTATTAAAAAAACCAACTAAACATTACATAACACTGATCACATGGTTCGCAAGTCTTCTTTGAGAAGGGAAACAATCTTATGTTTTGTAATCCCGCCAAAAATGCCGATCAAACCAAAGAACGTTAAACCATGCCAAAGCACGTAGTCATAATATCACCAATGTAGTTGCCCAATGACATTACAACTCTCAGACGACACATGATGTCACTTAATGCTTAGATTGATGCATCCTATTGGTCAAACGAGAACATGTTTTCCTGTTACATACCCAAGCGTGTGACCCCGCGAGATGTCCACGCGCGTTACGGTAAAGATCAAAGCTCTGTACACTTAGGTCAAGGTGATGACCTTGCTTGCCATTGGTCTATGAAGGAACAGACGGCATGTGGCGACGATTCACCACCATGAGGGCAGACCTATACGGTTGCATCTTATTACCTTGTACCAGAAGGCCTGGGAACACAGTTCAAAACAGACGTGTCTTATATTAAAGACCAAAACAACACACCTTCACTCCAAAAACAACCTCTGACGCCTGATTTTTTAACAACCAGCAGATGAAATACAACATATGAGCAGGCTTTGATAACTGAAGTTTGGCATGATTCAGGACTGGACTGGGCAAGACACAAGACGAACAAACAAAATTTCTTAATTCAACACTGGCTCATTGTGCTAATAAGTTTGTCTTAAGATGACCAAAGGGAATCCAATCTATGTCGATTTTGAGCGCAATGAGGCTGAAGCTTTAGATCAAAGTGAAAATGCAGGCGACATCATTGACACATACGAGACTATGAAAGGTTTGAACCTGTTCACAGACGGGTGTTACCACGAAGACGAAGCCAAAGCTCCCATACTACAGATCGGCGAAGGACGATCAATCCCACAAGAACAGGACACGGTCAATTACGCGCAAATTTTGACTGGAAGGCCTTACTCGGGGCCTATCTCGTTTTGCAGAAAAACGCGCGAATCCGACAACCCTATTCTGCGTCTTTCAGCTCTCAACAACACCGATAACGCAGTTGACCTCGTACCTGAGAACCAACCCCAGAAAGTCGTTACGCATGACGACTTTGTACTGTACGAAAATGCGCGCAAAATACAACCGAATGAAACAGTGAACGGGCACGAAAAAATCCACATCAGTCGATCAGATTCCGAGATTGTTTACCAAAATACGGACAGTTTCAATGAAGCTGATTCGCATTTCTACGAAAATTTGGACGACAAGATGAAATCGCGCTGCCTTAAGACGAGCCTTAGCTTACAATCTAGTACTTCCAATGAAACCTCGGAAACTGAATCGCTGTACGAAGACTTGGACGATCTCTACGAAGCCATGTCGCCACCACAGCGATCGGAAACGATGTCCAAACCTATCGATATTGTTTATACTTCAATCGATTTTTCAGGGCGGAAAAATGCCTCTCCTATTTCTGTTGGGTCTTCTATGACGTGGAATTCACTAGGGAGCTTAGAGAGAGCTGATATACGAAGATGCGCGTCTTACTGCTACGGGAATGCACCGTTTGGAGGAGGAAAACCACCAGAATTACCACAACGGGGCGCGGGATACCAGAAGCAACATTCTACCCGCCGAGACAGACCCCGGAGTGTGCATATGGGCAACCAACGACCAGCTTCCAGTGATGCTGGGCTTGGTCTCTACACAGGTACTTTGGTAGGCACTCGTATCGTCGCAAAAACAAGTCCGAAATCTGTGCAGAAAATCATCGGTGATTGTTTGGCTCGCGAAAAGAAGGAATACTCCAAGCCAGTAAGCTTCGACGTCACAACAGAGTTGCTAACGCTCAGTCTTAATTGCGCGCCATGGAACATACTGGCGGAGAACTACATCGATGATATTGGATGTGTCACTACGTTTAGTGTGAACAATAAAACAGCATTAGGGTACACTATTAGTAGACCAGGAGAAGACACAAGACTGTTCGTCATACACTGTTCAGACGCCGATCAAATCAAGGAGGCTATTTTGAAAAACTTCAAGCGGCCCATTTCATCTTCGAATTCGGTAAGTGAAATATTTCATGAAAGTAAAACCAGTAAATTTAGTTGTAAAATATAGAACCCCGCTACGTCGAACTTTCAAGGGCACTCACTAATAAAGAGCGTTAGATTTCAATTTGACTGCAAGCGCTGTGACTACAATATATTTTCGTCTCTTCTGCAAACTTTTAATTGTTTTTTTCGCTTTCGTGTAACTGTTATTCGTGAGAAATGCGTCCTAAACAAGACGATAACAAGCTTGAAGTCCTTGAATATTTGAGAATTTCGTTCTTTTTTATCGAAATGCACTCTTTTAAATTGACGCATGCTGAAGTTCTCAATCACTTAATACTTCCGTAAACTGACAGCGGATTTGGACAGCTACAACTTCCCTTTGGCTTTGACAGCATGTCTTTTAGGGCTGGATTTTTTCAATAAAACACGCACTATATTTAAATCATTTGCGTCTTCTGATATTTTATGAAATTTCCTTGAACGGCGTCGATACATATACGTTGAAATCCAAACGCCTTCGATGTAGACTATTTAAAAGTGAAAACTATTTTCGTCTATGAATCAAAAGCATTTTTTGAGCTCGATTTTTGCCCTCTCTATATATAATTTCACAATTTTTGGCCGCTTTCCACCGTCGCGTTCTCGAACGCATGGGCGCGCACTTAAACTTTTAACTTGTAGCAAAAATCCGCTTACAAAGAACCACGAAATGGAATGTCTAAAATTTAGTTTTTTAAGTGCATGACCACGTGTCTGTCTGTTAGAGTACTTCATAAAAGTACAATAATGCGAAAGATTTGAACTTTTACGTGCGTGAAAAAACGCGACAGTGAAATGCAGTTCCTTGAAATCACATTTCACACAATTACGCGCAATTACGAGCAGTATTTGACAAAATTCCTAGAATGCCGATCAGGGATGGCGATAATTATCCATCACAACAGATAACTACTATACAAGGCTATATTTTTTCAAATTTTTCCTAAAGCGGCGCGTGCTATGGACAAATTAAAACTATGGCTATTACAAGCTACAACGAATTTTTAAACCAATAGCGTTTAGCTCACAGCAATAAGTTTGTTTATTTGAACACTCCATGGACAACACCACATCTGTTTAATATCATATGGTGGTGGTCAGATTGTTTATGGGGCGCACAATAGGGGAGGTGTGGGAGGTGTAAAAGGTGTGCACCCCAGGTTTTCAGAATCGGTATAAAAAGTCGTTCCGAATCGTCTGCGTCTTTGCATGTACAATGCCTGGCGTCAGTGCTTGTATTTATCCTTTTTACATTCTAGTCTTTGAACTAGCAATTTTTGAGAATATGATGGACCGAGTCCATTAGTGACTGAATCATGAAGTTAGTGTAGGAATAATGAGCACCCCACCAGGAAGTTGCGGAATGTTCCGTCCCTGCGGTTGTTCATTTGTTATTGATATCACGAGTATTGAGTGAGAAAACACTCTTGCTTTCATTTGCCTGCTCTGAACTTAAGGATGTATAAACTGTAATTTGCCACAAGTTGCTTCAATGCATTTATGAACTTAATGAAACTAAGTATTCAGGGGAACAGCGCCGCATGCAGGCTTTAGATTCCGATGATCACCTAATAGAAATGCCTCCATTTTTCAAATTCTTTTATAATGCATTTAACCGTACTTACACTAGACGTTTACGCAAATCGAACGTATTCAATATGGGCTACAAGATAAGCTGTGGACCCTATAGTTTAAATATCATCAAGGGACAAACATGAAAGTTCGTTTTCAAATTTCAAGTGAAAGTTTTGTCTTCGAAAACTAAACAACCCTCCAAAATTGGCTAATAAAGCAAAAAATAAGTCAAAACAATGGTAAATTAGAAAAGAAATATGTCTGCCCGCATATCGCTGCTACAATCTGATAAAACTTCGTGTGCTTTTTACTCCCAGGTATTCTGTAATATAACCGATAACGCACGGTTGGGTAGTCTGTTCAAGAGTACTTAAATCGTTAACTAATTAACGACCAATGCATGTGTGCATTTTAAATTTGACCAGTTTAACCTTTAGTGTCTATTGCGCATCGTTCACCAGGTCTTTCTACCTTTTCTGATTTTCTCGTATCAGCGTAAAGGACATAAGGATAAGACTAAAAGCTATTTTTTTCAAAACTAAACGAAAGCGACCGTCTCTCGCGATGTTATTTTAATATGAAACTGTTTGCGCGTCTGCATATTATTTTAACTGCAATTCTCCGTGTTCATTTAGTTTGCTAATGGGTAAACATTTGAGTACATTTCAGCACCTTGCAGTGGGCGGGAAAAAACAACAATACTTACGACAAGAATTAGAATAACAAGGTTCCGGGATTGTATGTATTTAAAATAGTTGAGTCAGTTAAAGATGAAGTTGCAATCTATTTTCTTATGCAAAATTTCATCATCATAGCTTTACAGGTCATTAAAGTTTCCAAGAATGACACAAAAATGAGAAGTTTCGAGGTCTCATTTTTTGTCCACCATGTGCAATAAATAAACTCTGATGTAGGCACTTTTACTCGAACATCTTACGTTTTTCACATGATTCTCCTTGACCTTTGCTCTCGAATGTTGACTCCAAAAACCAAAAGCCACGAATGGCCGAAAACCTTTAAAAATTTTGACAAATCATATTCAATTATAAGAAACATAAAGCAGGAAAATTATACATCGTAACTCAGCGGCGACGTCTCACTGACTCTTAATGTCCAGTGATCAATGATGAGGAAAAAATTTGTTGATAGGAAGCATCTTCCCCGACAACGCATCACGGAACATCGTCGATGAATTACGATATATTAGAGAGTTTTCTAGCTTTCTGTTTCACGTCAAACGACAGGCGAACAAAACTTTGCCGATATAAAAACAGTAAGGGAAAGATACACAAGCTGTGCTAGTACAGGAAGTTAAAACTGTTTCAAATGAAATGGAAAATAAAAAAAAAGTGAGAAGCGTGGAAATTCTGCCAAGAAAAAACGACTTAATTTGCCGTTTACCGTAACTTTTGAACGTAAAGCTTAGACTCCCTCGCAAAACACTGTTTTCCGTCTTGTCACACCGGGGACGACTTGAAAAACGTGCACAGACATGGTTGTAAAGTTATCAACTTTATGATATATTAGAACCCTGTTTTGCGTCCTGTCACCGGATGACTCAAAAAACACGCACAGACATAGTTGGAAAGGCATCAATATTGACCACAGTTTGATGAATTTTCGTAATTAGCACACCACAGAAAATTAAAAAAAAACAAAGTTTGGCCAAGGCGGTGCTTCTGATGTTTGTGTTTTCCCGTGTCCTTGTTAAGGCTTCATTCCACTGTCACGTTTTTTCACGCACGTAAAAGTTTAAATCCTTCAAAGTTTCGTATCTTTTAGAAATACGTTAAGAGATAGATACGTAATAATTTAAGACACAAAATTCTAAACAGTACAGAACGTGGTTGTTTGTAAGCTGATTGTTATGTAATATGTAAAACACGAGCAGCAGTGTTTTATCACATATAAAGACACGAGACGGAGTCGAGTGTTTTATATGTGATAAAACACGTACTGCGAGTGTTTTAAATGGCTTCAAAAACGTCTCAGTTATATCTCCACACTGGCAAAAAATTTTTGAAAATCAACAACATCTAGTCTGAGAAAATCGAAGTTAAAGTTTATGCAACTGATTATTAATGAGTTTTTGAATGCCATTTAAAGCTTTCACGCACGTGCACGTGCGTATGAAAAACGCAACAGTGGTAAGCAGCTCTTCTTTATTTGCAACGTGCACACGTGGATAAACCTTACCCACGCTTCAAACTAAAACCATGGGTGCATTATTACGAGAGAGGATCTGTTTGAACAAGAAACTTTTCACATAATAATTCTATTATCGCCATTCTGGTGAAGTAAAACGTTTGTCTATGTTTTTCGATCCATCGTTGGTGATCAATGAAGAAAGATTGCCGATGGTTACGACGCATGACAATCAGGTTTTAGTAGCAAAATCGGTTTTGGCAAGGCGTGAAATGGCCTTCTGGTTAAGGAAGGGAGAGACAGGAGTATAGTTCACCTGCGGTTAAGACCTACCCTAAACATCGATAGTTAGATAGACAGATAGATGGATGGTTTATTCACTTTTACGTTGCAAGCATAAGCTGAATTGAGTAAAGTTTACAAGATGTAAATTTAAAATACAATATAGGTGAAACTAAAAGTTTATCTTACCAAAAGAGATAATTTTATCAGTTCATTCATGTGTTCAATTTATATGAATCCTCATATGCGACAAATTACATCGAAACGTCGAAGTACTTATTACATAATCTGTATATGCAAGGGACAGAAATTCAAAGTTGAACATAGAATCAGTCCCAATACAATTTGGCATAGCGTGTCGGTCAATCGACTCTGCAAAGCGAAAAATAAAAAGTCGGAAATTCCAATTCAAATCATGAAATTTTTTTAATCTTCATTGACTGGGCCGAAATAGATTGATGGCCGCACCATGTGTGCGAAATCTTAATTAATCTGCGATCAACATTCGGGATTAAACTCCCAGCTATGACAAAAAAACAAAAAAATATGAAGTACTTAAAGTCGCTTCCTTTTTGCGGAAATTTGAAAAAGCATGTCTAAATCCAATTATGCGTGCACTACAAGGTCAAAATCAGAGAACTCGGGGCGACAAGTATTCAAACTAATTCGATCTATCGTCAATTATCGCATCCAGACTTTAATAAATATACACCACTCCACATGACTATGTTGTGCAATTCGTAGAAATGTCATGTGCGATTTCAAATATTTTTACGTACAATGAAATAAAATGGCAGATTTTGCTCCCCAAATGATTGACAGTCTACTTGAATAACTTGATAAGTTATTTTCTCAAAATAGTAGTGAAGGCATCTCTACTCACATATACGACGGTTATTTTTAGATAGTTCTTCTGATAGAAAAGAACCTGTTTTGAGTAATAAAACGTGTCGAGCTACACCATCGCTCCTTCGCTCTGACTATGTAATCACCTAATTTAGGAATACGTCCGCGCACGTTTAATCTTATTTACATTGACCAGTTCAGCAGAGAATCCTTGACCTCGCATATGGGTGCACAACAACACGAGCTCAATGAAGCCACCTTGTAGAATAGAAGAGCTGAACTCAAAATATTCTTTCATGTATATCTTAGATAAGCCTGTTTTCCACTGCACGAATAATTTTAATAGTATTTAATCTTCATTATATCATAAAAGATACATCTGGAATACAATAACCAAGACTACATTAACACATAGCGTAA
>JAODVM010260262.1:0-12534 GCA_025400095.1 Phenganax marumi | reverse complement strand
TTCTTTGCGAATAGCCTCCCTGGCGTCGTCGATACAAACATTTCCATCAATGTACTTAATATTAAAATATCGAAGTCTGCGATCAAGTGTACGCAGGCTCCACTTATAGAAGGAATAATCTCTCTTCATGAAATCTAGAATTTCTGTGCGTTGCATATGTTCCTCTACGTATTTTACTAGATCTGCTTTTAATTCTACGTTATCTTTCCACGTTTTCGAAAGCGGTTTTGGTTGTATTTCGATTTCCGCCATCTTTGAAAGATGGCGAGTGGATACGACTGTACATTCAGTGACATTAGGGGACACTAAGGAACAACTACAATTGGCAATTGGCAGTTCTCGGCCACGTGGATATCATTTATAGTCTTCAAAATTAATTTTGAAACGTTTTGCTTTAATTAAAAATAAAGTTAAAATTGTTTTAAATCTTCAATAAAATATTTTTAAAATTATTTTGAATTGGCAGCTCTCGGCCACCATACTGCTGTTAGTGAAAACAACCATAAAAGTGTGGGCACACAATGGTTGATGTAGAAAAGGGCGGGAAGAAAAGGAATGGAAATTTCACAAGCTACAAGTAGCTTGTGCTTTTTATCCATCCATTAGGGACGTGTGGACGGGTCGTCAATCATTTGCTTAGTTTGAAATGGTTGAAACTCTCGTCATCCAACCACATTTTCCCCCTATTTTTTGCTTCTTTCGCTGCCATTTTGAAGTGTGAAACATTTGGGTCTGATTTGGGTACACAGTCTCAGTTCTAGGCATGCTGAGACTACTTTGTGAGGTGGTCTCGGCCCACCTAAAAATTTGGGCACGCAGACCTTTAATTTTGTGCTTACACGACAAGAATCAAGAGGTGCCGTGCTGCAAAAATATGTCCGTCTGCCAAAATCTAGGCATGCCGTGCCAAAAATGAACGTCGTATAAACGGGCCAGTAGATAAGTGGTAGGTATAACCCCTTAAATCTGAGGAGCTCTTACTCATGCCAATTAGTTTCCAGGCCGGCCGCGTGAGCAGGTGCGTGCACATGTTGACCGGAAATACATCAAAAAGTGGAAATTTTCGCATTGAACCGGTTTTTCAATTCTACCTTATAAAAAGCCTGATTCTGTTGATCTTGACTGAAAAACAATGGAGTGTTTACACGGAAAAGCTGATTGTCAAACTAAAACGCTGAACAGTGTATTTTTTTACTGTGGGCAAAAACCAAGCTGTCATTTTTTCTGCCCTGAACAAGATATAATATGTTTTCAAAAGGCAATATCCATGTGGAAAGGTACAAATTGTGCACAACCAATGTGCTACGGTCATATAAAGTTAACAAAAATGAGAATTGTTGAAAAGATTTGACGAAAGAAAACTTTGGATGTCCTTTCTTCGTTTGCTCAGAAAAGGAGAACCCTTGTCGATTTTGGCAATGAGGTGACGAGATAATGCCTAATTGCTATCATGGTTTTCCTTGTCTTGTACGAAAAGTGAAGAAAGTGCAAATAAAGAACATTTGTTCTACACATGTTCCAATGGAAAAGACGATTAATGCGGCTATTTCGAATGGAAAGAGAGAAAACATGAAGACTCTTTTGAGCCACTAAGTGTCATGCATTTTTCTTATCCAGTGTTGTATGAGTATAGACTCAAAGAAACTGGACAAACATTTAGGACTCATGATCAGGATCATAAACAGGCATATGAAGAGTATTTGTCAACAATGAACAAAGAACAATGTGTGTAATAACCATTTCGACGGACTATACGAACGTCTTGTTAATTATTAATTTATGTACAATAGTAATATTATGATTGCTGTGTGTAAAAAACTGGTTTGTCTCGTTTAAAATTATCAATTCATCTATTAGTAAAACTCGGATTGCGCTTAAACTGTATCAGTGTAGCTTTGACCATCAAAGAGACTGTTATGTTCTTTATTCAGCTTATTAACTATGATATCTCAACGATTATTTACTAGCACGAGCTTAGTCTTAGCATGTGTTCCTATGTATGTTGTTCTTAATTTCAATCCCCCAAGGGGAGGTCAGGTGACAGGAGATCAATATAAAACTTCTCCCTTTCAACATAAACATAATGTGAATAAATAAAATGAAATGTATGTATGGCAACGATCGCCCAACTCATCAAGAACCCGTTAGTCTGCGTATCTTGCTGGCTTTTGTATTGGTCGACTTGAGCGAGATGTCACTGTTGGATTGGAGCATTGCTTGGTCACCAGCAGGTTTTGATTTGTAATATGTTTAGCATTCATTTGGCTTGGCAATTGAATGTCATCATAGTTGCTTTTTACTTTCAATGGTTCCATTGTCAGCAGCAGATGTCGTCCGTTTCTGCGAACTATGTTGCCTTGCTCATTCATGACAAGATACGATCGAGGTTAAATGCACTTCTTTACCACTTTCCCCTTTAGTGACCAATTTGGTGATTTGTCAGTGCGCATGCGCACTGTGGTTCCCGTATGTAAAGCTGGTAGGTCTTGAATGTGGTGATTACTGGCTGTTTGATCTTTCGATTGGGTGGTGTTGGTCCTATTCGTTGAGTTTTTCCCGAAGGTAGGTTGGTACAAGGATTGCGATGATATAGCTTGTAAGCTGGAGAAAGGCCATCATTGTTGGGTGTTGTATTTAGCACGAGCATGGAGAGATAAACATCGCTTCTGGTTTCTTCGGCTTTTTGCATGGATTTCTTGACCGTTTGAATGGTAGGCTCGACAAGGCCATTCGATTGAGGGAAATGAGGACTAGAGGTATCATGTCTGAAGTCCCAATCTCGTGAAAATCGTTTAAAAGGTGAAGCCGAGAACTGTGGGCATTGTCACTAAACATGATTTGTGGAATGCCATGTCAGCTGAAAATTTTTTTCATTTCACGAACAATTGCTGGTGACTTGGCTGGTTTTTCAATATGTGCTGCTTCAAAGAATTTAGAGTGATAATCGATGACTACCAGGTAGTCTCATCCATAAAGTGAGAAGAGATTGACTTCAACTTTGACCCATGGTTGGTTAGGCACTTCACGTGACATCAGTGATTCTTTCTGTTGTCGATTGCGGTGATTAGTGCAAGTTGGGCACTGAGAGAAAAGAACGGTGAGCTCATGGTTGATTCCAGGCCAATAGACTGCTTGTCAGGTACGACTCTTGCATTTGTTGATGCCTTGGTGACTTTGGTGAAGGAGAACTCAAATTGCAGCACACATGGCTTTTGGGACAATGATTGGTTGTCCTTTCAGAAGAAGGTCGTGGTTGTACACAATCTCGTGACGTTGGCTGTGGAACAGTTTCACAAAACTATCGATGTCATCTTTGGATGGCCAACCATTAATGGTGTATCTTTAAGCGTCTGTAGAACTGGATCCCTAGCTGTTTCTTGCTGAAGCTGGGCAAGTTTTTACTGGCTGACTGGTATTTGGTTAATGATTGAGTGAACATGATGGGCAATGTCTTCGGGAGGGATTTCCGATTTGCCATCTAGTGACGGTCTGCTGAGGGCATGTGCCACTTTCATGGTCTTACCGGGAGTGTACTCGAAGGTAAAGTTGTACTTTTGCAGGTGTAGAAAGAATCTTTGGATTCATGGAGGGCACTGCGCGATGCTTTTGGAGACAATCACTTGCACGGGTTGGTGATTGTTGTGTACGACAAATTCTTGACCATACAGTATTTGTGGAACCGTTCGCATCCGAATACGACTGACAAGATTTCACGTTCTATGTGGGCATAGTTCTGTTCCGATTTCTTTAGTGCCCTGGAGGCAAATGCAATAGGATGCCAGGAGTCATCAACGCATTGTTCGATCATTGCGCCTAGCCTGACGGAGCTAGAGTCTGTTCGAATTCGTGTCGGGAAGTTTGGGTTGTAGAACTGTAGAACCGGAACTGATGTAATCTGACGGTTGAGCTTTGCGAAGGCATCAATTTGGGGGCTTTTGCATTAAGAATTCGGTTCCTTTCTTTAATAGGGCTCGTAGTGGCGGGGTCTCATCCGATAGGTGTGGAATGAATTTACCAAGGTAGGTCACCATCCCAAGAAATCGGTGAAGTTAATGGGTATTCGTTGGAATGGGCATTTTGATAATTGCTTCAACCTTCCTTGGGTCTGGCTTTATCTGCCAATAAGATGTGACCCTGGAAGGTGAGCTCAGTTGTGCCAAAAATACACTTTCATTCATTTAGTTTCAATCCACTATCGCGAATCTTACAGAGGACTTTTGCCAGGCATGTGTCATGGATGGCTACCGTCTCACCCCATACGATTAAGTCATCCTGCGAGTTGACCGCACCTTCATAGCCAGTAATGAACTTAGATACTTCCAGTTGGAATATCTCGCTAGCAGAGTGTATTCCATAGGGCATGCGCTTGAATTTGTATCGTCCAAATGCCATAAGATCTGAAGTAGACTCATCGACCTTAATCTGCCAGTACTCATTGCTTGCGTCAAGTTTGCTGAAGAAGTGGGCACCACTCATTTCAGATATTGTTTTTTCCGTAGTGGGTAGGCGGTAGTTTTGGTGTTTGAGTGCTTGATTTAATGCACAGTAGTCTAAGCAGATGCAAAGCTTTCCATGCTGACAGTTTGGTTGCGTGTTTAATTTTTGGGTGAGGTTTTAGCCTGTTGTAGACATCCTTGGGCAGGACATTCACTTGAGCTCCAGTATCAATCTTGAAGGTAATGTCATGGCAATCAATTTTGAGAGTGACAGACCAGTGTCCCACACATATGTCAGACTTGACAGTATCGATTTTAAGGGCTTCTTCAACCTCAGGATTTACATTAGGTTCCGTTATGAGAATGCTCTCAAGGATGAAGTCACCTTCAGAAGAGGAATCAAGGGAGCTATGATCTTGGGAGTCATCTACGTGGTCTACCTTGTGGTTGCAGCACTTGGCAAAGTGATTTTTTTCTTGACATTTGTTGCATCACTGACCATATGCCGGACTACATTTCTTGAGTTCTGTCACGAAGATAGTAAAGGTTTGTCCTTCTTCCTGACGGTATGTAAAAAACTTGTGTCTCTCAAATGTGGTGTTGCTATGAGGATTATAATATTCTTTGAATTTCTTGAGGACTGGTTTTAGCTTGAGTTTGTCGCCAGCATTTTCAAACTACAAGGTGTCATAGATTTCGCACCCTTTTTCACCTATGCACGTCAAGAGAATTAAAGTTTTTACCTTATCAGATTTCTAATCCGATTCTGTAGCCGTTAGATAGAAATCCAAAGCTTTTTGCCATTGTTTCCACGCTTCGGGAAGATGTCCTTCAAAGGCAAATGGAGATGGAGGCGACAGGCCAATCATTCGCCCAGCCATTGCTCAGTTCAGTAGAGTTATTAATTGTCCTTCAACAGCTTAAGAAAGTTTATTAACAGCCTAGGCGAGATAGAACCAAGTGTAAATGGACTAGAGTTGTTAAAGTACTCTTGCCATTACTGGAGAATTTTATTTTGTATGAAGAAAAGACAAGAACTGAAACATAAGACTTTTAAATTTTTGTAATGTAGTATGATGTACGAATAATAATTTTTTTTGTGAAAAACAAGTTTGTCCAGTTTGTTTTGCCTAAAAGAGTGAGAGCATCACAAAAACGTTAGTCTGTCGGTTGAGTGTGCTTGTAGACAGTTGGTTAAGGAGACGTAAGAAAAATAAAAAGAATTATGGTGCACCTTTTCAGACAAATGTATGTTGGCGAGATTGACATGGACGAAGGGCTAACTCCTTAAAAGATAATTGATCTTGTGTTTACGGAGTTTGTGTATCGTAAAATTGTGGAACTTTATATTCCGCAAAGGAAGAACAAATCGACAATAACCAGTGGACAAAGTTTAGTAAAAATTTTGAGGACTTAGACGAAGAAGACCTATGGATTAACTACGGAAGACGGGCTGCCTCTATGCTAGACTATAAGGTGATTTGGCAAGGAATTGTGGAGGCATGCAAGATTTTAAAGCTGAACTAACAGCAGAGCAATGGGAGTACTTTGATGCTCTTTTTGAAACGTGATGTTTTTTTTGGTTGAAGATTTACTCTGACTTTGAAAAAACTGCATTTATTAACAATTTCATGGACTATGTTATGTATGTTTCTAAATTAAAGTGTAGTTCAACTGTTAAGAAATAAATCTGCTTAAAACAAAGTGTGTGTTATCTTCTCTCATCATTTTCATGTCGTTGCTAGTCGTGCTATTATCTTCAATATCTTACCATCGGCGCTCTTTGTAGCAAAAGTGATAGTGTAAAAAGAAACAAGAATCATAATAGACAGAAATAGCAGTGCAAACTTTGTCGGCGATATTTTGGCTGGTAAAAATGTAAAAGAGTCCGCAATAGCACAACTAAGGAAGCTGCCAGTGTAGCAGAAGCACAAGCTAATAAGCTGATGAATCAAACAGGAAGCAGAAAACATGTTACAAAGCAAACAGGTAAAAAGAGAAAGTCATCTACATCTACTGCCAGAAGCAATCAGACCAAGAAGTGAAGAACAGCTCGTGTAAAGAACATATTTGGATAAACATGAATTTTGTTCATCCCAAATCACTAGAATGTACCAAAAGTGAAGTGGACCTATTTTCAGTGCCTCCAACACAAGTTAGTTTGGAGAAGGGTCATTGGATAGACCACAAACCTGTATCCAGTGTATCGGATGGTGGCTCAATCACATTCCTATCTCAAGGTACAGAAGATTATGTAGATTTATTGAAAACCATTCTTGTGGTGAGGGCAAAAGTGACAAACGAGGATGGTACAGCTCTCGGCATCGGCAAAAAGGTCGGAGTGGTGAAGAATTTCCTACACAGTCTGTTCAAACAAGTCGATGTACATATGAAAGGAAAGCTGAGTAGTATGTATTGTGGGGGTTCGGCACCATAGGCGCTTAACCGTGATCCGCCTAATACAAATCTCTATTAAACGCCCTCCCCAAAGGGGGCGCTTATTGGAGGTGACTTAAAAATTTCGGCTCGACCACCTGCCCGAAAACGCCTCCTACATAATAGTAGCTTATACAAATTAAGCTCATTAAAGTTCAAAAATTGGGGGGGTGGGTCAAACCAATTTTTTCTCAAAAATGAACCTTTTTTCACTCACGAGTTAAAATGAAAAGCATTTATTTTGTTTTTCCATTAAAAAAAGTATGAGGACATGAGCCAAACTGAAAAGCATTTATTTTGTTTTTCCATTAAAAAAAGTAGGTGGAGAGCCAACAGAAAAGTATCAGATTAATAAATAAATGAGGTGTTTAAAAATTGAAAAGCATTTATTTTGTTTTCTCACTAAATTGGGGTCTCTTAATGATCCCCACTTAAGACCACAATTAAGTGGGGATCATGAGATCCCAGAACGAGAACACAACAAAACAAAAACTTGATCTTAGAAAAGAGGCTTGGGAGGAAGCTGAAAGAATTCAATCTGAAATTGAAAAAAAGTATAGAAGTACAACTGAATTTAAAGTAAGGGAACTTATTAATGTTTTTGGAAAGGTTGAGATAAAGAAGACTGAAGGTGAAAGAAATAATTTTGAGATTTGGATGTAAGATATGAGTACAAAGATTGAGTTGGCGAAGCAAAAAATTGAGTTTAGGAAGAAATTGAGCCGAGATCTATTAAAGAGAAGATGAGTGTTAAACTTAAACTTTTTAAAGAGAAGCAACTAAAAAATCTAAATGATCTAGATTTAAAGAAACGTTTAGACGCCGACTTGCGATATCAAAAAACTTTTAATAAAGAGAATACTTTTATTGAAGAAGAAGAAAAAATTTTTCCTAAATAGTTTAAAAACAGTTTTATTTTTATTCAAAAGTGCCAACAGAAAAGGTAACATATTAATAAATAAATGAGTGGTAGAAATGAAAAGCGTCTTCTCTTCTATCAATAAATAAATGAGTAAAGTGCCAACAGAAAAACTAACATATTAATACAAAAATGAGTGGGATTCCTTGATCCTCAATTAAAGAAAGAAGAAGAGTTAATTGAGGATCATGACATCCCAGAACAAAAACTAAGAGAGTTTATTGAAAAAGACCTACTACATATAGTAGGCAAAATACTTAAAGACGAGCATTCAGGAAAAACAAAACATAGTTTTATTAAACACATCGATGAAAAAAAAAAGAAGATTTAAACCTTAAAATTAAGGGTCAAGAATTTTATGAAAAAAGTGCCAGAAAAATTGAGAGAAAATATCGATCACACGGAGATAAATAGAGAGCAAACTATTGGAAACAACTTAAAATAACAGCTGTAGAGAAGCAACAAGAGCTTAAAAAAGAAAGAAAAAAAGTTTTTGACTTAAAGAAATTAGTAAAAACTGGCAATTAAAAAGATTATATTTTACAACGTAGTAAAAATAGACAACCTAGTAGAAGAGTAGAGTTTAAAATGACTAAAAAAGCTTTAAAAAAATACTGTTAAAACATTTCGTGCAGATGATAATAAAAGCTCAAATATAGATGACTTCTTAAAGGATGCTATACCTGCTGCGAGTAAATAAATTTCTGATGAGGGAATGAATCGTAAGTTTCAAATAACTTTAAATTGTATGATGGAAAAATATGATTCTGCTTTTGGTATAGACTCTACTGACATGGCTCATCTTCATAGTAAACAAGAACTCATCTTACCCGGGACTGATATAAATTTAACTCTTAGAAAAATGATTGAGAAGATTTTAGAGGCGTTTCAAACGTATCAAAAGAACGGTTCTGGATGGCAATTAGATCACACATTAGTATGGACATAAAAATAAGTAATTCGGGAATACATCCTGGGTCTTCTTATGTTAAAACCCCCAAATGGATATCAGACAAGAAAGCAATTATAAACCCTCAAAATTCTGACCAAGAGTGTTTTAAATGGGCTGTTACAAATGCTGTGTTTACAAATAATGATAAAAAAACACCTCATCGTTTTCTACTGCTTATGGAAAGTTTCTTTCGTTAATAGTACGCATGTCATTAAAAAGTCAATTTTGTTGTGTTTTAAAGTATTTGCACCTGCGCAAAAGTTGTTTTAAGCAATTGTTTACTCTGTCGTTAGTTATTTTATCTGTGTCGGTGAACTTGCTTCAAAGTAGAAAATCGTTTTCTTCTTTTTATGGTAAAGTTTTTCTTTCGCTAATCAAAAGTACATCGTTAGAAAATAAATTTTGTTGACTTTATAAGTATTTGCACAAGAGCCACAGTTGTTTTTAAGCAATTGTTTACTATAATGTTTGTGATTTTATCTGTTTTGGTCAACTCTGTCTAAAGTAGAAAATCGTTTTCTACTGCTCAACGCAAAGTTTTTCTTCGGTCAATCGCACGTATGTCGTTAGAGAACCAACTTTGTTGTGTTTTTAAGTAATTGCACAAGCGCAACAATTGTTTTTAAGCAATTGTTTACTCTGATTTACCGTGATTTTATCTGTGTTCATCAACTTCGTCTATAGTAGAACCTCGTTTTCTTCTGCTTATTGTTAAGATTTCCTTTCGCTATTAGAAAGTATGTGGTTAGAAAATCAATTTTGTTGAGTTTTAAAGTATTTGTACAAGTGCAACGGTTTTTTTAAGCAATTGTTTTTTCTAATGTTAGTGATTTTCTCTGTGTTGGTCAACTTGGTCTAAATTAGAAAATCGTTTTCTTCCGCTTATCGTAAAGGTTTTCTTTCGCTAATTGAAAGTATATCTTTCAAAAATCAATTTTGTTGAGTTTTGAAGTATTTCCACAAGTGCAACAGTTGTTTTTAAGCAATTGTTTACTCTAATGTTTTTGATTTTATCTGTGTTGGTCAACATGGTCTAAAGCAGACAATAGTTTTCTTCTGCTCATGGTAAAGTTTTTCTCATGCTAATCATACGTTTGTCATTAGAAAATCAACTTTGTAGAGTTTTAAACTATTTGCACAAGCGCAACAAGTCGTTTTTAAGAACATGTTAGTCAAATTGGTTTAAAGTAGAAATCACAAAAAAACTAGAGTAAACAATTGCCTAAAAACAACTGTTGCGATTGTGGAAATACTTTAAAGCTCAACAAAACTGATTTTCAAATGACATAGTTTCGATTAGCGAAAGAAAAACTTAACAATACCTAGAAGAAAACCGTTTTCTTCTTTAGACCAAGTTGACAAACACACATAAAATCACTAACATCAGAAGAAACAATCGCTTAAAAAAAATCGTTGAGCTTGTACGACTACTTTAAAACTCAACAAAAATGATTTTCTAATGACATACTTTTTATTAGCGAAAGAAAAACTTTCCCATAAGCAGAACAAAACGAATTTCTACTTTACACCAAATTGACTAACAAGTGTTTAAAAACGACTGTAGCGCTCGTACAAATACTTTATAATTCAAGAACATTGATTTTCTAACGACATACTTTCGATTAGCGAAAGAAAAACTCGACAATAACTGGAAAAAAACCGTTTTCTACTTTAGACCAACACAGATAAAATCACTAACACTTTTTTTAAGAAATTGTTTACTCTGATGTTAGTGATTTTATCTGTGTTGGTCAATTTCATCTAAAGTAGAAAATCCTTTTTTTTCTCTTTATGGTAAAGTTTTTCTTTCGCTCATAGAAAGTATATCGTTAGAAAATCAATTTTGTTGAGTTTTAAAGTATTTGCACAAGCGCAACAGTTGTTTTTGAACAATTGTTTACTCTAATTTTTGTGATTTTATGTGTGTTGATCAACTTGGCCTAAATAGTTTTCTTCTGCTTATGGCAAAGTTTTTCTTTCTCTATTCGAACGTATTTTGTAAGAAAATCAATTTTGTTTAGTTTTATTGTATTTGCACAAGCGCAATAGTCGTTTTTAATAACTTGTTGGTCGAACTGGTCCAAAGTAGAAAATCGTTTTCTACTGCTAATGGAAAATTTTTCTTTCGCTCATTGCACGTATGTCGTTAGAAAATCAATTTTGTTGCGTTGTAAAGTGTTTGCACCTGCGCAACAGTTGTTTTTAAGAAATTCTTTACTCTAATGTTTCTGATTTTATCTTATATTGGTCAACTTGGTCTAAAGCAGACAATAGTTTTCTTCTCCTCATGGTAAAGTTTCTCTTCCGCTAATTGTAAGTTTGTCATTAGAAAATCAACTTTGTAGAGTTTTAAACTATTTGTTAAGATTTTCTTTCGTTAATCGAAAGTATGTGGTAAGAAAAAAAAATTTTGTTGAATTTTAAAGTATTTGTACAAACGCAACTGTTTTTTTAAGCAATTGTTTACTCTGATGTTAGAGATTTTATCTGACTTGGTCTACTTGGTCTAAGTAGAAAATCGTCTTCTTCTTATGATAAAGTTTTTCTTTTGCTAATCCTAAGCACATCATTAGAAAACCAATTTTGATAAGTTTTAAAGTTTTTACACAAGCGCAACAGTCGTTTTTAAGCACCTGTTGCTCAATTCGATCTAATGTAGAAAATCCTTTTCTTCTGCTTATACTAAAGTTTATCTTTTGCTAATAGTAAGTAGGTCGTTAGAAAATCAATTTTTTTGAATTTTAAAGTATTTGCACAAGCGGAACGCTTGTTTTTAAGCAATTATTTACTCTGATGTTAGTGATTTTATCTGTGTAGGTCAAGTTGCTCTAATGTGGAAAATCGTTTTCTTCTTGTTATTCTTAAGATTTTCTTTTGCTAATCGAAAGTATGTCGTTAGTAATTAAATTTTGTTCAGTTTAAATGTATTTAAGCAATTGCCTACTCTGATGTTACTGATTTTATTATCTGTGTTGCGCAACTTTGTCTATAGTAGAAAATCGTTTTTCTTCAGATTATTGTTAAGATTTTCTTTCGCTAATCGAAAGTATACTGTTAGAAAATCAATTTTGTTGAGTTTTAAAGTATTTGTACTAGGGCAACGGTTATTTTTAAACAATTGTTTACTCTGATGTTAGAGATTTTATCTCTGTTGATCAACTTGCTCTAAAGTAGCAAATCATTTTCTTCTAGTTATTGTTAAGTTTCTCTTTCACTAATCGAACGTATGTCATTTGAAAATCACTTTTTTGAGTTTAAAAGTATTAGCACCTGCGCAGCAGTTGTTTTTAAGCAATTTTTTACTCTGATGTTAGTGATTTTATCTGTGCTTGTCAATTTGGTCCTAAGCAGAAATTCGTTTTCTTCTGCTTATTGTTAAGATCTTCTTTGGCTATTCGAAAGTATATGGTTAGAAAATCAATTTTGTTGAGTTTTAAAGTATTTGTACAAGCGCAACGGTTTTTTTTAAGCAATTGTTTACTCTGATGTTAGTGATATTCTCTGGGTTGGTCAACTTGGTCTAAAGTAGAAAATCGCTTTCTTCTCGTTATTGCTAAGTTTTTCTTTCGGTAATTGAAAGTATGTGGTCAGAAAATCAATTTTGTTGAATTTTAAAGTATTTCCACCAGCGCAACAGTTGTTTTTGAGCAATTGTTTACTCTAATGTTTGTGATTTTATCTCTGTTGGTCAACATGGTCTAAAGCAGACAATAGTTTTCTTCTGCACATGGTAAAGTTTTTCTTTTGCTAAACGTAAGTATGTTGCAATAAAATAAACTTTGTTGAGTTTT
>JAODVM010260151.1:0-12536 GCA_025400095.1 Phenganax marumi | reverse complement strand
TGATTAAAGTTAATCACTAGTTAACTAGAAAATAGTGGTTAAAAAAGTGATTAAAAGTTTTATACAACCGGCCCCAGGACGTCATGTTGTTTTCGGATGCATTTGGGTGGCCAAGTGTCTCCGAGTGATAGCTTTACCAAAAGCAGCGAAATACTTCAATGTGTAGAAGAAATTAGAAATGGGGTTTCGAATTATCAACAAACGAACCGACCGGCTAGATAGCTCATTGGTTCGAGCGTTGGACTATGCCAAACCACAGAAAAGCAGAAGATTCAAAATCCGCCTGCATATTTTTCACTTGTCATGGTGAGGCTAACTGGGAAGCACTTCCAATTTTCACTAACCTTGCCCTCAAGAACTGCCGGGAGTATGTTGATAAGAACGGGTTCAAATAATGTTGGTCCTTCCACAGGGAACATTCGAAACACGACCTCAATGATCTATCAAGAGATAACATCATAGTTGACAACAATTTTGAGTTCATGGTAATTTGAAAACCATATCTCCAGTGATTACGCCCTAGCTGACTACAACCTTGTATTTCATGTAATAAAAGAGGTTTCGCTTGACTTCTACTCAGTATGACCAAGTATTCACGATAGCAAATACTAAATGGCGCGGGAAAAGATTATCAAAATAGGCAAAAAATGACTTAATCATCATCGAACCATATAAACCCACCCCGGAATCGGCCAAACTAAACTGTTCCCCAGATCCCGTGAGTGAAAGGGATCCTGAAGGGCTCTGGAAAATCCGTCTGATTTGTGCCAGGGTTTTCGACAACACCAATCAGTTTAGGCTTCAATAGTATGGACAAATCAAGGCTTATAGACAAATAAAAGAAGCTGTTCTCCAACAAATTATGAGGTCTTTTGGGCTTATAGGATTTTAATAATTACAATAGTCATTACGAGATTCTTTTAAGTAACAAAATTTTCCAAAAAAATGCTGAAAAATTCCTAAAAGAATTTAAATTACCAAGTCTGGGCACACTGACTGCCAACACTCCGACTAAACTATAGCGCATGTTGGATTGGTTAACCAAGTTCATAAGACGAATCTCATTGGTTACTCGTAGTGATATATGTAATGGATGCCAACTATGAAAACCACGCACAATCAGCACGGACAAGTCACAATTTAAAAATTTGCTTTACTACGAGCGACCAAAACACAAAAACATATCAATAGCGAAGCCTTACTCTAGCCAAGATGACATTTGCATCAGATTTGAGAGTTCCTAATAGATCGTTGCACGTGGTCACAATGAGAGTGCCCCATGCCTAAAAAAATTAATGATGAAAACAAATATAATACAACGAAATTAAAGTGCCTATGATATTGAAAAATTAAAAATCATAATAAGAATAGTAAAAACAATGACTTCAATATTAGTTCTTCATCGACAAAGTGATTCTTCGTCTAATTATAATTCCAGAAGAATAATGTCTAGATACGTTTAAAGTATGTTAGTATATGATAATGTATACGTGATCTATGAAACATGCTGAAAAAGTATTAATAATATGATATTTAGTTATGAAGTTCTTCAGTTCTAGTAGTTAGTTTTTGACTTTGCTCTCGAGAACTGCGCAAACTTACTGCAGTTTCTGAGTTCAAATTGGAAAGAATGGTACCTATATTAGAGAGGTTCAGATTTGACTTCCACAGTTCCATTACTATAAGACGACTACTATACTACAGGTCTGCTTTAGACGTTAAATCTTTGAGACAGAAGACGTCGTATAGCTATTAAATTCTAGGAAAATGCGACATCCAAAGCAGGCGTCTTGTTTTAATGAATCGAATACGCGAGCTTAGCCAACGAAAGGTTGTAATAACGATAGTGGAAGTCAAATTTGAACCTCGCTATTATCAATTCAAAAGTTAATTCTATAAAACTAGAAAAAAACTCGAGTCATAAGCAATTTAAAAGCACCAAAAACAATGCACGTTGTGCAATGTTTTACAAAACATTGAAAAGTTTCTGGAATCAGAAGATTTGTTTCTTCGCCGTACGGAAAAGAGATTATAAAAAATCAATTGTTTACCTGAAGAAACTCCAAGCCACCAAGTAAGATGTAAGATTCGACGATTGCAAAACTTGTTCTTAAATTCTCTGAACTTAGTTCTAAGTAAACATATCAAACCCCTTGCATATTATTTGTCTTCTATAAAGCGAAATCCCAAAATCACTGTGTCCACTTACCCAATAGATGCTGCATATTGCCAAACAGATGTAGCAGATCCGGCGTCATGGATGAGGCACATTTCAGCGCACTGGACCTGAATTTCGAATCAAAAATCATCAACAAAAAAGTTTGATAATGTTTCCAAACCATATAACTCTATTAGCTAATTGTGATTCAAGTAAGAGTCATCATCATCACCATCATCATAATCATCATCATCACGTTAAAACTTAACAAAACAAATGCAGAACTCACCACAATTCCAATCCGTCTTCTAACAAATAAACATGTGGCGGCTAAAGTCAAGCAAATAAACGCGAACAAAATTCGTATTAGCTCACCACGCATTTAAAGTCAGATGAAAATTGGGAGAAAATTTCTCTACATACACATTTCACGAATGACGAAATAGACAGGTTATGCTACTACACTGAATTTCCATTATATTTTACAGCCTGTAAATCAGGCCCGTAACGAAAATAGAGTCTTCAGATTGGCTAAGAACGAAGCCTGCATCACATGATAGAGACCGCTCCGGCTTTCGCGCCAAAAAATTAACACAGAAGTGAAAACCGAAAAAACTTTACGAAAGTTTTAAAAATATCGGAAAAAAGTTTGAAATAACGAACTAAGCGAAATTTAAACATCCATGAAGCGAAGAGTAACTGTAAGTGATGATTCTGACTTCGACTGACTTGTTTCTTACATGCACTTTAACTTGTTTCTAATTTGCCTCTGCATGTCTATTTCAGCTCATTCTTTAAGCTGAAATATTCGGAACTTTGTTACGAACTTCACAAGCTCGTTTCCACGTTCAAGTGTTCACAATGAAATTCAGAAACAGGTTTGTATTCTGAGCATTTGATTGGCAACTTTTTCTAAGCAGCGAATCGGAGGCTTTGTTTACAAACCTGTATCTAAATTTTATTATGAACATTTGAACTTGGAAACCAACTTGAGAAGCTCGCAACAAAGTTCCGAATGTTTCAGTGAAAATTGAGCAGAAATCGACGATAATGCATCCGCGTGAGATATTTTCTGCTAAATCTTTAGTCACTAATTATCTAACTCTAGTCACTAACTTTAGTCACTAATTACTAATTATTAATTACTTACTATTTGCTAATTACTTAATTACTATTAATCAATTAATTAATTAATTAATTTAATCAATTAATTAATTACTAATTACTAATAACCAATTATTAATTACTAATTTAGTCACTAATTACACTAATTAGTAACTTTAGTCACTAATTATCTCACAATCACATGTTTAAAAATAGACTCGATTACGTCCTGAAAATTTTTGGCTTTTGTTTTTTGGATTGTCATCCTCTAACGCATGGATTCTCGAGTTTCGTCTAATCTTCAACGATTTTTCAATCGGAAATTTCAGAACATACCTGGCTCACATCAGTACTCAGTTGTATGACCGGGATTAGGAATGGATAGAGATGAACAGACTCCGAGCCAAGACCCTAGGATTGAGAAAATGGGGACTAACTTATTTCCGCCATAGATAGTCACGGATACAATACACCACTTCGACGAACCGGTCCGTGTGGACTGGAGATGAGTTTGGGGGTGAAAATTATAGATACAAAACCTGTCTAAGTATTGTTTTCTTTGGTGCAAATTGTTTTTGTTGTATGTTTTTCGACTCCATATTTACGCTTAGCAAAAAAATTTTGCGACAAAAAATTCTATACAAGTTTTGTATTAATAATTTTCACCCCCAAACTCATTCCCGGACTTCACGGACCAATTTGTCGAATTGGTGTATATGACAAACCCCTTTGTCAGTTGTTATATACGGAGTGTTTCAGCACTGACTACCGGTTTTTCTAACTACCTTTCTAAACGAAATACGATTCTTCTAAACAGTCATATTAGACCACAGTTGCACTGATGCAGGCCCCGGTTAACGGACCGAAAGTTTTGCAATACTAAACATACGTGGTGTATCCTCAAACTAAGACCCCGTTTACACATTAACGGATTCGCTTGGTTACGACATCAAATTGAGCAGTTTAGAGGCGAGTTTAGCATTTACGACATGTTGCAGAACTTAACAACAACTAGTCCTAGAATAAGTTGTTCGAGCAAATAAACGCGTACAGTGGCCTAAGTCGATGCCGTGATCATGCGAATCTGGTGACGTGTGAACGGGGCCTAATATTCAAATTAGAACAGTTTCAACCAACTATTAGCAAAGCACTCGTTAGTAGATAATACGTATGGTATACAGAATGCTATTGATTTACGCCAAGTTAAATGGGCAGTTCCAGCTCTCGACTAAATTTCAATACAGACAAGAAGGACGAAATCCATCATCACAGCATAAAAGAGCATCCTAAGGTAAGAAATATTGCAAAGTTTGGTTACGAAATGGTAAAATGTGCAAAATACAGCCAGCCCTTCACGTTTCTGTTTGAGATTATGGCTAATAAGAATCTGTTTATCGGCTAATACTAGTCTTCTCTGTTTAGGCGCCGGCTATTAATGAGTTGAGCAAGCAAAAACAGTAGAAACTTCAACGAATAAAGCAACATTTTCCTATGCGTTTATGTCATTGCCTAAAAATTTCAAATTCACAACTTACCATAACTGAAAGCGCTGGTGAATTGTTAACAGCCTCCAGCGAACGACTAAGTTTTTTTTTCTGAGCGCAGGCGAAATTCGCCGTTCGCCGGCCTCAAACAGAAGGGTGTATAGCCCTGCAAAGTTTGCAAATTTTGTATGTTCTTGTAGAGTGCGCGCGGTAAAAATAAACACTATCGGCTCGAAAGTGGAGATTTTGGCTGCACGCAATACAAAAATCTACATAATTTGCAAACTTCAGATAGGGCTATATTTTCTGCATTCTATACAACATTTTGCAACCAAACTTTGCGATTTTACTTATTTTAGAATACTCTTTTAAGCTGTGATAACGGATTTTGTTCTTCTTGTCTAGATCAAATAGTAGATGGAATTGCCCACCGTTTCAGTTTCGATCATAAATATGCGGAATTTCTAAGGCAACTGTACCTTGACAATAAAAGTAAGAGTAGTGAGAATGGAACATCGTAACATATTGTGTTCTTCAGATTCTATCCAAAGTTTAGGCAAGTATCCCGCCAGAGATGCCACAAACGGTCTGATCTAAAAAGCACAAGAAAGTATACATGTGACAGACATAACGAAACCTTGATGTTTGAAAGTTACGACAAACGGGAGAGGTTTTTTCTTCGCTCTTTGTCTTTTCGTGCATTTTTCTTATGAAGAAAAAACGATATTTTCCACCAAAAAATTTTTTTCAAATATTTTATAACTTAAAATGTTTTTAAAGAAAATTATACCTTAGGACCAACTCTCTCTATCACATTCGACATAACAAATAAAATATGCATCTAGAAAGAAAAGCAATTTGGCACGTATAGACACATTTTTAGTAATATTGCTTACATTTCTAATAAACTATAAAATAAGAAATATAAGTGAAATATAGCACAAAAATAATCACTTTTTAGAAATTGAATCAACACAGAGTTCTGAAACAGCTTGGTCTATACATCTTTTGACTTACCTTAGTGTCACATTCTTTCACATCACAGAGAAGTTTAAAAAGAAGAGAGACACTCGCTTCTAAATACTACAGAACATGGAAAATGTACTTCATTATTTGAAATAGAATAAAAAAATACACGGTGTCGCCAAAATGTAAGATAAATTAAACTTTATGCATAAAAAATCTTGATCTTTACGTTTTCAATGAAAACTTATCTTTAGGAAAAACGACAGCACAGGAGAAAATTCTGGTGAATGGAGTTTGTTTAAATTGCCTTTGTAAATGTCAGGAATTGCGCATACTTATAGCATTAAGTCATTTAGGGAAGAATACTAATAAAGTCTCACATGAAAAAGTCGTCTTTATTCAAATACAGGCCGTCAAAGTTACCGGAACCGGACGAGATATTAAGAAGAGTATGCTTAGACTTTAAACAAAAGAAAACTCATTCACTATTATCATCTTTACGTCAATTCACCATAATACTGAAAACAGATGGCGGCATGTCGATTTTACCAGAATTCTTTGCGCAGATAACTTTTGTATGCGATAAAAATACAAGAACTCATCGCCTTGAAGTTAGCAACTTAAGTCAAACAAGAAACCAATCATCTGTAGTTTGATGCTAAGTCGACAAATGTCGCTACAAACGATTTAGAACCGCAAAGGATTCTGGTAAAATCGACAAGCCACCATCTTTTTTATCATGGTGGATTGCAGTAGCTTTGACGGCATGTAATTCGATAAAGATGAACTATTTATACCTATGAAAATATATTGCAAACCTTCTTTAGATGATTCACATATTACAAATATCATAAGATCTCACAGCCTTCATTGAAACACTTGTAATCATTGGATAATATTTGGTACTTTTAAGAGGTTTAAACGAACTCGTATACGGTCAGTTCCCTTTGTGTCATTTTCATGTAGTGTGACGTCATTTTCAGTAAAGTCTGTTGATCACTTTTAGTAACCGAAATTTACAAAATATATCTTGTTTGTGTTACCCGTAATTGATAACGCCAAGATTCACCGACTTCTTCATTGTCTGAAAAGATGTCATACGACAATATCTTCAGATTTTATCATTTCTTCCCAGGGCTCGGTTGTTCGTATGCCGTTTAGCTTAAACGGTGGATAAGTCAGAACTCAAAAACACTTTCAAAAATTTTCTAAAACTTTTAAATCAAATCTTATGTGATTAAAATATATGTAAATACATAATAATTGTACTCAGTCAAAAAACTTTCAAATTTGTTGTTCAAGGAATTCATAAATATGATTTCTATTTTGAATTTATCCACCGTTTAAGCTAAACGCGCTTCGAACAACCGGTTTAATTACGTTAACGTAAATATAGTACATAAAATTCACGATGTGGTCAGTGTTCCAATACTCAAGTACTATATATAAACCGTTGTTTGGTGAATTACGTTTTTCTACACTCCAGGGGCCGGTTGTTCGAAAGTTGGATAGCGCTATCCACTGGATAGTGAAGTTTTGAACGTTCATAAAATCGGACAAAAAATGCCGAAACTTTCATTTTGGTCAACAATATAAATATTAGAGACTTTACTCTATCAATATCAGTCATAATTTTATCTTACAACGATCAATGGAAAATTTTACGAAGGTCACAAAGAATCACTATCCAGTGGATGAGCGCTATCCACCTTTCGACTATCCAGACTTTGATCAATCGATATCACTCGTAATATTATGTTCTAACGCTCAATGCAAAATATTACGCAGGTTACAAGAAATCACTATTCAGTGGATAGCGCCATCCACCTTTCGAACAACCGGCCCCAGTCTAGTGTAATCATCACGCACTACTAGTACGCATTCATGCAATACAGTAGTCGGAATTTACCAAATTCCTCTGGGTCTGAATCCCAAAGTGCTAAATCCTAAAACGAATAAAAAAAAAGACAAAATGAAACACTGCACAATACTCCACAATGCTTGCTGTTTTCAAGAGCCACGGTCAATAAAAGATGGCCTTTGTTAGAGCGCTGGAAGGTCTGTTCAGACGCAGGATTTTTGCAACGACTTTTCTCCTTTTAGCGTATGCGATTCTGTAGGTTGACTGACGAGTGCAATGGCAAAGTTGTCGAATCAAGTATATTCGTCGGTTGTCCACTCAATCACATCCTTCAACAGGAGTAAAATCGCAGCAAAAATCACAAGTGTGAACGGGCCTTACGGTACCGTATGTGACAATACTTATATAGCCTACCTCTTGAGTGAGTAGGAAATAATGGGAAACCAGCGTCTTTACGATTTCATCAAGAACTGCTTGAGTAAAGAACGATTTTTGAATCTACAAATCGAATTATGAAATTCACAAAAAATTGATGATATGAACACGGGCAGGGCAGATAATACACATCTCAGCCTTGACAATTCTTCATATAACACTCAACCTTATTAAGTAATTGTTCAATACGTACAGCTGAACCAATTTGATAGCAGTGTAGTGCATGCATGGTCAGTTACCTGGTGCGCTTCCATTATGACTTGATCAACAGAATCTGAAAATGCCAACCAAAGGACATCAAATTAGACAAAAACAGAGCGTATATAAGATATATATTAGATACGCCCTGACAAAAATAAGAGCGGCCTTTAAATGTAGAGTTCTTGATAAAAATTGACCATGCAAAAGTTTCCGATTACGTGCACAAAAACTTAAATCCTGACTTGGTCAAGTCACCAATGACTATCATACAACGGCAACTTGTCATTACAAATTAAGTGCACAAATCTAACCTCTTGTTGTACTAGGCGGTTTATAACTCTCGCATTTTGTGATATTTGTCATGAGATTACAGCAATGGATAGTGAATTTTTCAAAGACATGATCAGTGCCACGTTTTGTGAAAACGTAGAATGCCGAAAACTGCAGCATCTCTTGAATAAGAGGAACGCATGACAACGGATGGTACTCTTGTGTGCTCAGTATCTGGGAGAAGAGAAATACATTGATGACATTACAACAACTGCGGCGAAAATTATAGCAACATGAAAAATATTCATGAGTTCATGAAAACTAACAATAACATAAGTTACAATCCACAGCCACACATTATCGCTATTATGATTTGGTAAAATGAGCGTGCCTAAGCAAGAAGCAGGGCCTATTTTATTGTGCAGTATTGAGTGCGAAAGTGTGCAGTATTGCACTTGGAAGTTTTGAAGTTTGAAATTAGATGTGCTGAATAAGCAAGGTACATGAAATATAAAGTCGAACATTCCAAAGTGAGTTTGCAACGAAACTGGCAATGGCACAACAAATATTGGCCAAACATTTTTTCAGGCACCCTGTATGTTGTCATTATGCTCTACATAAAAGCATAGGAATTCAAAGATGACGTCACACAGCACGTCATTGATGAAATGTGCTCTAAAGTGTGCAGTATTGCAATTTCGTTAGAATAGACCCTGGCAATAAGTTACAATTCACGACCCGCGATGGGTTAGTTTTCGACATGCTGTGGTATAAAGTAATGTCTTCATTGCTTTGGTTAGAAGTAAAATGCATGGAGCATTGCGAGAAAGAAGTCATAATTTTCGCGCTAACATTTCGACACTCCATGCAGTCTAGTGTCTTCATCACGCCACTCTGGCTTGATAAATATAACATAGCAAAAAGTTGTAATTCACGATCTATGTTCCGACGATCCAATCTAGTGTTGTCATCACACATTATCAAAATTCTGGCTAGTTAAAATGAGTGTATCTTGGCAAGTAACAATTCACAATGCAACGTTCTAACAGTCCAACACTCCAGTCTAGTGTCTTTATCACAAATCATCCCTGATTTCGGCCAGTAAAACGAATGCAACTTAGCAGGAAACTACAATGTAGCTACGACCCAACGTATCGATACTACAGCGGTCATCATACATTATCGCCACTCTGTTTGGTTTGATAAGTTGAACCTAAGTTAGCAAGAAGTTAACTTATCAAACTAGGGTAGCGATAAGGTGCAATAAAGACACTTAACTGGAGAAACGTCGGTCTAAATTGACTAAAGTTGATGTTAGTACCAGTTTGGCAAGACAAGCAATTAGTTTTTCTAGGAGAGCAACCAGTTGTTGATTAGATAATAGTTTCTGCCCTAAATACAAATATAAATACAATGAATGAAATATAGGTATATGCAGTAAACCGCTGGATAGTGCTACTGTATCTTGGTCTTTGTGAAACTTACTAATCTCTACAAGTTGTCTCGTCGCCTCCAAGCACTTTTTTAAGAATAGCTGAAACAAAACAAAAACCAAGGAGGAGTCAATTCTTTGTCTTTCTTCTCGGTAAATTGACAATCAATAGGTTGTTTTTAATCATGTGATTTTGAGATGTTAGATGACGGGAAAGTATGTCAAAAATGGCTGTTGAAAACTTTTCAGTTGACTTCAACAACAGATTAAGACATAAAGGTTCGATCTCTTTTTAATTTATTGTTGTACAATTCACTCTAAACGGAAAATATCGTCAACAACATTGTGGCTTGCTTGTCATTTGGTTAAAAATGCACGTGACTGCAAATAACCGTCCGTAGGTAGAGGGAGGAAAGAAAGTAGATATATAATGTAGGTCCTTATCTATGTACTTCCCTCCATACAGAAATATTTCCCATCCCGCCTACTTCCCTCCACATCTACTTCCTTTTCCACACCTTCCTTCCACATGCACCTACATGTCTTCGTGCTTGTTCTCCTCCTCCTATTTTCCCACCTACCTGCCTACCTACCTCCCAAATTCCGTACCTACCTTCCTCTTTCCTACCTCCCAGGCTACCTACTTTCCCCGCATATTTACCAACTTCCTTATCCACCTTATCACATATCTAACCCCCTACTTCCCTCCTTCCCCCCATACTTACATCCCTATCTCCCTTCCCGATTTCCTACCTTTCTGCCTACCACTATTCCAGTTCTTTTACCTCCCTACTTGCTTTTCTCTCATTACGTACCTACTTTCCTGCTAATTCACTTTCATTAATACTTTCTCTCCTTACCTCCCTCTCTCTCCACCTAATTCCTTACTTACCTTTCTATGTTACTACCTATCTTCTTTCCTACTTGTAACTAGCAAAGATTTGTCATACCTACCTACCTCTGTACCTCCCAAATTTCCTAGCTACTTTCCTATCTTCTTCTCCACCTATCTCTTCCCTATCCTCCTGCTCCCTACCCCCATACATGATAATCTACCTACTTCTCAATCATCCTACCTTATAATCTTCTTTCCTAGATCCTAACCTAACTTTTCACCTTCCTCCCCATTTTGCTCCCTTCCTACTTGCTTCCCTTCTACCTACCCAACTACTTTTCCTCCTGACTACTCTCTTACCTCCCTTACTAATCACTTCCTCCCAGGATCCTTACTTCTCCTTACCTACCTACCTACCTACCTACCTACCTACCTACTTACCTACCTACCTACCTACCTACTTACCTACCTACTTACCTACCTACCTACCTACCTACCTACCTATCTACCTATCTACCTTCCTACCTACCTGCCTACCACCTACCTACCCAACTACCCAAATACCTATCCATCTACCTACCTACCTAACTACCAACTTACTCACCCTTTAATTTTGTTACCTAACTTTCTACAGAGTTCTTCATCCACCTCACCATCTACAATACCTACTTACCTACCTGATTTATCCGTTCAATCGCTACCTACCTTTCCTACTCTACTGTCTATATACCTAGCCACAAAAAATGCATGTACTCCAAAGTTGTTTTAAATCAAATAGACATCTTTTATGTTTTACCATTGGTTGAGAATCAAAAGAAAACTCTTTAAATCCATGAATCATAAATTTCTTCATCACTATAAAAGAAATTAAGTTATTTTTCTGGGGTCCGACATTGACCATAATCTTTTTTCACCTTTCGATGATAGCATGCATGCTTCCTGAGCTTCCCCAATGTTTTCACTCTAAAACACAACAAAAACGCACACTTCGCTCAGGCATAATCAAATGTGGAGGTTAGCTAACAACCAAAATTTGTTCTAAAGGGCACTGAAGACTCTAGATTCACATATTTGAATCACTGGTTTGAATTTATGGAGTTCTTGATAGGTTTGGAAAGCCATCAAAAACACCTAACCAAATTTGCAAAATCCCCAAGTGTCGTGCATGGCCGACTGATTCGATGAAGGTTTAGTTTCGTTTTTTGTTTGTCTGAAAGTGATTTCGACAAAAAAAAAATAGTGACAAGCATATTTTTGGAATTGGAGAATACCTGAGTTTCCATTTGCTCGAAATAGTTCACCATATAACTATTCCACATGGTAAAAATGAAATCAAATGCGCTCGATGCCAACTGCAAAGTCATTTGAAACACAATGAATTGAACAGTCCAATAAATAACCACTACATGTACGTATGGGGGGAAAATGAACATCAATTTGTCCTCTTTCAGTAGTGCTTGATTTTAAGCTATAAGCAGGAGCTGCAGAAAGGGGGGCGGGGCACTGGGGCACGGTGCCCCCCACTTTTTTGAGAAGACCATAATGTGCTCCTTTTCTTCCAGCAAAGATACCCCTCTTTGAGTCATTAAATTTGCCCCTCTTTTGGAAATTTTAGCATGTGTAAACTAAATAAAAACTACTTCACTGCCTTCACATGTGTATGGTAGTACTTGGTACGTTTTGTTAAGTGTGACTATTATATGACAAAGTGCCCTTTATTGCTGGTGCCCCCCCCCCCCACTTTTCAAATGATTCCACGGCCCTTGGCTATAAGCGTCACTACAGAAATG
>JAODVM010260040.1:0-12538 GCA_025400095.1 Phenganax marumi | reverse complement strand
TTCTGTCAAAACCTATCTTATAATTAATTATCCTTACATTAAAGTCTCGCATAAATTATGCTAATAAGTCTTTCACAACAGTAGCAAGAATCATAAGTGATACTATATTAGAGACTAGAGTAAAAGAAATTTACAATCAGGACATATTATACATACCTTGTTGCGTCAAAATTGGTGTTCAAAATTCACAAAACGGTAGCTTGGCGGTCAGGCTTCCAAAAAACAGCATTCAAATGTGAACCGAACGTAAAACGAACGTGTTACATCGGTTCTTTTTCACCGTTTTGACTTCTGATTTTATCAAACGTCTTTAGACGGTTGAAAAAACATATGGCATCATTATATACGCAAATAATTTGAAAGCAACTTAGTCAAAACACATGTTGCACGTATAAGTAGGCTGCGTGAGGTATTAGCATAAACTAATTAATTACCTCGTGCTAGATTAACTTAGTTCGGGTGAGTAAGGCCGGGGCGTACATTATAATTAATGTGTGTACATGCAAATGTGTGTATAAAGCTAATATGAACCAAATTTTTGACCTTAACTTAAAAATTAAAAACAATCCGGTTCACCATTCCGTGGACTAAATTTTTTGTCTTGAATCTCATGGCCAGAAATACGCGACATTTGTGCCTGCGCGTGCTTAAGCGTGTGGGTCAGCAAATTTCCACCACTCATGCGCAGTAAGGCATTTTCACAATAACCGCTGATATATTTACATCATCGCGGGCTTACATATTGCCGATAGATATGAGCCTTTTTCAGCACGGAATTACTTGAAAACCACTTGAAAACAGCGACCAGTAGCTCTATAGATAATACGTGTTGGGATTTCAAACAACTCTGATTTAAAAATTTGAAAAACGAGCTTCGAGTAGACGTTTTCGAAGATAAAATACTGGAAAATCTCACCGAATGATGGCTATTTCAAAACGTGAAATATTCATAAACATACATCGAAGGTCGCGGAATTACAATATTTCGCAAACTTTAGGAGGGAAAAGGCAAGGTCGGAATAAGGTAGGATTTTTGTGTTTTGTTTTGTCTGAACTGTTCAGAGCTTCGTCTTATTCAGACAAGTTTCGCATGTGAACATTTACTGACGGTTTGCCTCATATGAGCATCTTTTCCGCCGGACTTCGTGGTAAATTGCGTATTTTTAATAGTAAATCTATTACGAAACATCGGCAAAAATGCATATCGTTGAAGGCAAGGTCTTTTTGAAACAGAAGTTAACAATTTTTAGTTTGTTGTGTCTATAAACATTTGTTTAGCCCAGAGATACTTTCGCATTTAGTAAAACGGCACATAGTTTCTGTTTATTTCAAGATTTTTGCACTCTCCCATATAACTTTTAACAAAAATTGATTGCCGTTGTGGGTATTGCGCAATGGCATGTCGCGTATTTCTGGCCATGAAAGCAGTTTTCACCTTTTTTAGTAAAAATGATAATATCATTCTTTCTATTGCTTTAAAAAACGGAAAACGTTTCAATTCAATCTTTTACTTTGTCTATCTAATGTGAAAAAATATTTCTGTCGTGTAGTTAATATGCCGTACGCATAACACGCGCAAGTTCCCTAGTTCAATCCTGGGCAGAAACCTTATTTGCCTTCTTTGGACGTTTTCAAAACATTTGGATTGATCTTCCACTTTTGTTATATATTGCGACCAGTTCCTGTAGTGTAGTGGATATCACGTGCGCCTCGCACAGGCAAGGTCCCCAGTTCAATCCTGGGCAGGAACATTTTTAGCTTTCGTAGTGCGTACACAGTTTGATCTGCGTGCTGGACATATTTTGGTTTTTCGGCACTGTCATAGCACACCTGCACGGTTTAGATGGCCGTGCTGGACCTAGGGTTTTGAAGTATGACTTGGATGTCGTCATCGCTATATTTCCGCCATAGTGTTGTTTTAGAACTGGGTACTAACGATCTTGCCAGCACCCCGCCTGAAGTAGTTAGGTCTAATTTGGAAGAATTAGTTCAACTTCTGTTAAATTTTTACTCTGTTCGCGCCGTGGTTTTGTGTCAAGTCACTCCACGCGCATATACGAGCAGCACAAATCGAGCACTTAATACTCACGCATTAATGTTAACTCAGTTTATACAAGTGGACCCACAAAAATGTTGGAAGCCAGCTGTGCCTGTTTTGTTACACGACGGGCCAATACATTTTGTATAGAAGTTATCGAGGAGCTATTTTACATGCGTTCTATTTGGTATTAATCTAGTTACTCTGGAGAGGAAACCACAGAATTAAAAATATATGCACATCTATAATAATACTTATAAGGCCCAGTTTAAACGTCGAACTTTTCATGTGCCAAATTGAATGGAAATGAACCTAAACAAAGAATTTTGCTCATTAGCATTAGGTTCGGCACATGAAAAGTTCGACGTCTAAACCGGGCCTTATATACCAATAGTCAAAGTCATTGTTAGAAAGCGTATTTCGGGGGAAAAACCAAATAAGGATGTTTCCCTCGCGACAGCGCGAGAAGGAAATAAAACGTTATGGACCAGAAAATAACAAACAAAATCACGTGCGCTGTCACGTGAAGACACGACTTTCGACGACGTTTAGCATTTGATGGTTTTATTCAAATTTAAATTTTTGCTTTCAGTGAAATGTTTAATTTAATTAAGGTTGAAGCAATAAAATATTTTGTATTTTTACGTTCACTTATGTTCTTCACTTTGTTTCTTTGACTCTACGTATATAATAAAATACTTGTTTACTGGGCCCTCGGGAACCAGTGTGTTTTGTGGCTTCTCAACCACGAGCACACAACACAGTGTTTCAATCTGGCCCAGTAAATCAGTGATAAATGTGATCTATAAGTCACAATTGTACTCATATTCAGAGGTGTTCTAATGTTTGTTGGGTTCGTTATTTTTGTTCTCGCGGTGCTCGGTTGGCGTGTTGCCGAAGCCTTCTGGTCTGGACTGTTGTCTTGAGTTATTCTGAAGTATTTGCATGTTCTGGTATTGAGGTTTTGTCTCAGTGTTGTTGGGTGCTTATTTTTATTTGGCTACTCAGAGCTAGTGCTGCGGCGACACTAACCAGTCAGCTATCCTGGCCACTGTGAAATGAAAGATTTGTACATTTTTATTCAAAGATAATGGGTTACAATTTTTGTAGTCTTACAGTTTCATTCAAGTGCTTTTGCTTGATTCTACTTTGAACATCTTATCTAACTCGCTTGTGCTGAGTTTTCTCATTTTAGTATACCGGCCAAGAAGTCCCAGAGCAGGAAAGGCACGCACAGCGCTGCAGGTAGTGAACCACTGTCTCGCAGATGTCGAAGACGTACTATAGGGCACTACGTTGGGCACTAGCAACAAAGAAGGCGGTATTTTCAAACTTCCCTTGATTTATAGTTCTAGTTATATGTTCATTTCAACAAGTGGTGCACAATCTCTGGTTTATATATAAAGTTCAGTGATTTTTTTCTTTTGAAATGATCTGTACCTAAATATTCTGCATTTGAAAGAAATTTTCAGCGTACAGTAGAGACTGACAAATCTATAAAATTATAGAACAAATGTTATATATATATCAAATAGTTTGCTTTGTTGGTGCTTTACCATGCATAAATCATGCTTCTACTGAAGCAAGTTTATCGAGAAATCATGAAAAAAAAAAGACAAGTTATATTCCTTACCAAAAACGACAATCCTTATCTAGCAACCTGAAAGTCTCCTAGAATATCTTTGCTTCAATTCCCTGCGAAATCAACCAAAATTTTCTCAAATATGGCAAAGGAGGCCATGAATATAATTCCAAGTACATGCACTGCTTACAGTTTCGTCTAGATGGGACTTTGTTTTCTGCATGTTAATTGGCTAATTGCGTCAGTGATGCATGCTAATTGGCGCGCCCGCTTACCTTCTACGACATCTGTTCAGTGGAAGAAGGCGTTTTCAGAAAAAAGGAATGTTTAATAAAAAGAGTTTCAAAACTGGTTTTGTATAATAGTTTGATGGAGCCAACGACATGTTAATGTCTGTCTTGGCACAATCATTTGGCGCTTTTAGCTATTAAACGAGAGATTGATGACTCGATTGTTCCCAGGTAAGGAAACTGTGTTAACAAATGCTTTGAAACAAACATGTCTCCTTGATAACGAAAAACTGCTTTGTTGCACAAAGTTCAAGGATTCGAAAATTAATATACTGGTATTCTACACTTGCAATTTGAATTTCAAAAAAATTTCAAAACCATTGTCACTACGCTATAGTAAATATCCATAAATGAACTGCAATTGTTGTCCCAGTTTGTCCCTCTGAATTCGTGTAAATTACTTCTATAGTTATACCTACAGGTTCCTGCGAGATTTGAACTCACGATCTTCTGTTTACTGGACAGATGCCTTATTAAAGAGCCTGTTCGCTGAAGAATTTGTTCACATGCCTGTAACTGAACACGGCCAATAGTAGCAACAGCACCCACAATCTATTTGTTATAATACATGAGACCTTAGATTTTCATTATTGTTATTTATTGCAACTTCTGTATGTTTCCATTTTCCATGTACGACTTCGATGAGTTGACTCATTGATCGCAAATCAAACTTGCCGCTGTTTGACCAACTATTTCAGTGTTTGAAAAGAAACAAATTTTGAATTTTGTAGATATAAGTTACCGTAACTTTTTAACTTTTCTTGAGGGATTTAACCGGATATAGATTTTGAAATTATGTTCAATTGACTGTGGGCCAATTAGTGTGCGTATTCGATTATTAATCGAGAGACTGATGACTTGAATTGCCTCGCGCGGAAAAAGTGGAAGAAAGTTTCTACTTAGGCAAACATATCTCCTTAATACAAAAAGCACAGACTTTTTGCGCAAATTTTGAAAGACTTGAACAGGAAACTATTTAGCACTGAATATTGATTTTCTTGTAAAAATTAAAAAAATGTTTCCACAAGACCCGAGTCACTGTTTAATTTGTATAAATGCATGGTTGGTCGCTCAAATGAAAACGTTTATGTAGATATTTACAGTTTTAGGCCCTGGCGAGACTTGAACCCACGATCTCCTGTTTACAAGACAGGCGCTTTAACCGCTAAGCTACAGAGCCTGGAACACTCAGTGGGCAAGTGGAAACGGCAGCGGACTTAATTTCAGGTCCTCTCTGGGAAATACATTCTAGTGTAGGCGACTGTAATCATCTGTCCCTCTTAGTCGAGGCCTGAACACAACAGCAGTAACTTGTCGCAGTTTGTAGATAAAAATAAACGACAAAAAAGGTCAAAATATATTTACCCATGCACAATTCGCTGTTTACTGCGAAAATTAGTCGCAAGTAGTAACAGTGATGAGAAACATTGCCATTTATCATTTTACCAATAAAAAACAACACATCTACTTATCAGTTTCAGTCATTATTATGTCTCTAAAATCAGATCCGACAGATTTTAATATCCGTTATTTTCCCTATGGGTACTGTCAGGAGATTTTTGGTCATCGTAACACTGTGAAGTATGGTCTGTTCCCCCCAATATATGATTCTTTCAATATCATGGTGCTGGCTCAAATCAATGTGCGAAAGAACTTTTTTTTAATGTTTCATAGTTATTTCAGGAAAGACGATCATAAGCGTTCGGAAATGCCCATGGGGCACAAATTCTAGAGAATAAAGCCTGTAAGATCTTGTAGGTTTGGAACTGCTATATAGTCTGTTTCGTATCGTAAGTGAGAACTGTGCTTATCACAGGAAACTTATGTTCTCTTCCTTTATCTCACGAGTACCTTAGGAAGGTAGTTAATTAGAATCATATGCATGGGTAAAGCATGCTGCAGCCTCAGATTTTTGCAGTATAGTTGAAGGATTGGAAGAGCGAAGTGCAAACACCTATACAGGTGCGCGAAAAGCACAGTAAAGTAAAGTTCAGAGCTGCTGGGGAAACATCTGTAAGTTATCTCTTCCCTTTTCTGTATTTAGTTATTGTACGGTTTGACTTCTTTGGTACGGTTTTAGTCTAGTTTTACGTTCATATTAAGTTTAGTTTTATGTATTTGTTCTATTTATTCGAACCACGTTTCACATTTCACGTTTCGTGTTCTCACGTTTATGTTACGAGAAGAGTTTGACATGTATATATACGTTTACGATTGTGTGTGTTCTACTATTTTCGTTGCTGTTGGCAACTTAGTGTATCTGCCTTTTCCTCGTGCACTTGGACTGTTTTCCACGCCTCAATAGCAGTTATTACAGTTAGTAGGAAAGCAATTGGGATAACTACTTTGTTTTGGCCTAATGCAATCGAGGCTGTCGGGTCAATACATTAGTTTAAATTAATTTGCATCTCGTTTGCATCTAACCGTAATTGATATTAGGTTTGTTGTTAGAGCTTACAGATCACTTTAATAAAATGTACAAAAAATGTCAGCGAGTACCCGTCTTGTTTGAGGCCGGCGAACGGCTAATTTTGCCTGCGCTCAGAAAAAAAAAGATTAATTCATTCGCCAGAGGCTGTAATCAAGTCACCCTCGCTTTCTGTTATGATAAGTTGTCAATTTGAAATTTTTTGGCTGTGAGATAAACGCATAAGAAATGTTGCTTTATTTGCTGAATAAATTTCTGCTGTTTTACTTGTTCAACTCATTAATAGCCGGAGCCTTTGCAGAGAAGACTACTATTAGACATAACCAGATTTTTTTATTGGCCATAATCTCAAACAGAAACCTAGACTCACTGACAGTGAGTCTATTTATAAAAGTCAACCATGGAAAAACGCAGAAGTTGCAATAAATAACAACAATGAAAATGAAGGTCCTGGTGGTCTAGTAAATAGAATCTGGCGTTTTCCCGGTTATACTCCGTGCCTATTTAGCAGCATGCAAAATGTTTATTTACCTGCTCTGTGACTTAGGCCCGTTTCAAACGTCGCGCTACTGTCGTGTCGAGTGCATTAAAAACAATCGATAATCAGCTGAAACTCCTCATTGTCTATTGTTTTTAATGCATTCGACACGACAGTAGCGCGACGTTTGAAACAGGCCTTAGCGGTTAAAGCCTCTTGTAAACAGAAAACCGCGGGTTCAAATCTTGCTAGAGCCTATAGTTTTAACCATCAAAGTAATACAGTGCAAACTCAGAAGAACAAACAAGGACAATAATTCTAGTTCATTTATGTAGCTATATTTATCAATTAGTAGCGATAGTAATTTTTGAAATATTTTTGGAAAATTAAATTGCAAGTGTGAAGTGTGGATTATATATGTCTTTTCGAATCCTTTCAACTTTGAGCAAAAAAGCAGTTTTCGTTATCAAGGAGATATGTTTGTCTCATAGCATATGTAAACAGAGATTGCTTACATGGAAGCAATGGAGTAAGCAATCCCTTGTTTAATAACCGAATTCGATGACTGATTGCGCCGTAGCAGGTGACATGTCGTTGACTGCATTAAAATATTAAAAGAAGTGTTTTGAGTGTCTCTTTATTAGTCATCGTTTCTTCGTGAAAAGGCAATCTTTCACGAGAGCTGTAGAGGAGAAGAGGGCGCACCAATTGGTACGCATCACCAACACAATTAACTCATTAAGCCTGTTTTTTACTAAGCGCAATTTTCCGTGCGGAAAATAAGTATAGCAGCAGGAGTGGTTCGTTCCGCGGCGAAATATATTGGTAGTCGATCAGATTGGTATATTTATTTTCCGCACGGATAATTCCGCCTAGTCGGCTTAAACGAGCAGAAAACAAACTCGTTTTGAGACGCAATTGAGGGTATTGCGTGCACTGGAAAATATCTGCAACACGTGTTGCCAATGTTTGAGTAAAGCTTTCGGACATTGCAGAGAATTGTTGTCAAGATATTTTTTAAGGCGTTGAACCTTTATTATCGCTTATTCGTGAAATTGTGTAACGATTCTTTGTTTGTAGGGAACGTTGTCACTGTAGGTATTTGTTTGCTTTTCTTCATCGTTGTCAGCACGTTTTGAGTGTTTTTATCTAACTTAATCTTCTTGTAATATTTTTATTGCATAGATTTAACTGGGTTTTTTATCACTGTTGAATTCCTCTTGTCGGACAATATCATGCTGTAGTTTCCGCGAGACACAGTGGCATGCCATCGTCAAAATCAATCATTCAATTTAAAGTTACTTGAAAACAACTGGTTCTTGCTGTGAACAGGAGTTCTTTATTTTGAAAACGTTTCTTTCACTCTACTGGCTGCGGTAACATAGAATATTTGGGCACTTAAATTACAGAATTATTTTATTGTCGTGGCTAGAACAATTCCATTAGTGAAGAGTAAACAGAGCATTCGTAGTGAGAGGGAACCATTGTAACGTTCGTTGTGCAGTATTGCATTATATCCTCTCAGTATCTCGTAGACGTACGGAAGTATTCTTTGAGGCATTGAAGTTACTGAAAAGAACACCTGCAGCTTCGCCATTAAACAGAATTTTTTTCGTATATCTCAAGACGTATGCTGCATGGCAAAGTATAAATATAATATAATTGATTTTTGGACGAATATAAGTTCCAATGCGTCGTTGAAAACATTCTTAAAGCCGAGAAAGGAATGAAAAAGCTTTCCATTCCTGATCCAGAAATTATAATTGTCTAAACGCAATGACTATTAAAAAATGTTTTCTCTCTGGCCTAGAGGCAAACCTTGAAATTTTAGAGTTGAATAAACGTTTCCATTACTGAAAATGAAATTGTACCACGGAGATGAAAGAACCTTGTTTAAATAGGTACATTGAGCAGATTCTTTTTGTTAAACAATACGAAACAATATAAATAACGAGAGAGAGACTTTTCAAGCTTATAGAAAGTTCTGAAAAACGTGGAAGCGCCGGGCATCGATCCCGGTACATCTCGCATGCAAAGCAAGCGCTCTACCATTTGAGCTACGCCCCCTTTCTGGTTGTGTAGTGTAATAGATAGGTAAATTACCTCAGAATATTCATGGCACGGCAAGAAGCGTTGTGACAGCGATGGAATCGATTCAGCGCCTAAAGAGAATGGTGTCTAATACCAATGTTTCAGATGATTTGAGAGAGAGAAAGCATCTTTGTCCAATGATGACTAAAGCCAAAGACTTAGACCTCTCGCCATGAATAACTGTACCTATCTATAGATATCTGAAATTAGTGTTGGAGTAATTTTGTACTGCTTTGCTCTTCTGATATTCTGGCATTAAATTTTGTCTAGGATATACCTTCTCAATTCTAGCTACGATAAAAACTGTTTAGAAATCTCTCGACAATTAGTATTATCCCAAGTTCTCTTGATGTAGCTTTTAAAAAATGTCCAATCTAATGCTTAATGGAATGAATGTCGTCTTATAGGTAAGAATAAGCGCACAAATATTAACGAGGCACGTAAAGTGACATTTGGTAGAGGTGCGGAAATATTTTGCAGTCGACATTCCACAGAACGGCACAACAGGCGTCCAAAGAAAGTTAGTATATTAAAACAAGAATTTTAAGAAGAGCAATGCTTGAAACATTGAAGCAAAACATACCGGATTCTATTTAAACAAAGCACAGTGGTTGTTCAAGATTGTAGGAATGCCAAATGTTTTCCGTCCAAGATAGCGTCATAGGTTCATTCATGCGCATAGGTTGTCACGTCGTGGTATCAACTAAGACGCACCAACTAAGATGCAATTTATGTCTGTGGGAGAAGTATTATATAATATACCACCCCGAAATGTCATCACTGAACAAAAGAAGCGAAATCATGTCAGCATGCAGGCACTCAAAAAGATACTTACTGAATAGCGCGATAACTTAGTACGGCAATTTAAGCAACCATGCGGAGTAGAACAATTCAATGAAGCACTGTTTTAGTGACCTAGCTCTATTGTTTATTGTTTTTTATATGTAAATACGAAACCACCCTTCAACTGCAATGAATCTTTAATGTAAATACGCAACTCTGGCATTTGCCTGAAGATTGCTTTAGAAGAAGCATGAAACTCTGAGTAGCAAATAAATGTTTTTAAATAGTCTCTCTTTTTAATTCTTATGCTTCGTATATAGCTCTGGTAATACATTGAGCGCTCTTTGCCTTTTGATGAGGTCCACCTTACTTTCAGACTACATTTTGCTCCTTTTCTGTTGAGCGCTCTGACCGAACCTTTGTCTACCATAATGGAGAAGATTAATTTCAATTACTCGACCAAAAACATTCCGATGCCATCGAGGAGCGAGTACGTCAAAAGATTCATCGATAAAACAACAAACCTACTGGGACGAATGCGTTGGAAAGCATACCATTTTCTCAATCCATCAAACAACACGAAGACTAAAACTTACGGGTTTAAATCACAAAAATCAGCCCCAGCAATTGACGAACTAAAAGGCTTTGAGGACGCCATGCTGAACTTAACCCGAAACATCAAGTTTAAACACGTGAAATGCGGCTTCCAGAAAAAACTGGACGACGACATCAAAAATCATATTAGAATACCAAACTCTTTACTCGTCCCTGCCGACAAAACTTCCAATTTCTACGCGATGGATATACCTAGCTATCAGAAACTGATCACTGAAAATGTAACCAAAACATACAAGAAGTCAACCAACCGCACAGTAAACGAAATCAACAAGACAGCCTTAAGTATAGCGAAAAGCATTAACTTAGACGACCGAATTGAGAAACTTGCACAGAAGGATGCATTCATCACTCTGAAGGACCATAAACCGGAATTCCACGATCATCCAACATGCCGCTTAATCAATCCCACAAAGTCCGAAATTGGTGTAGTTAGCAAACAAATTCTGGACGAAATAAATAGTGCAGTAGTTAAAGCTACAAAGATCAATCAATGGAAGAATTCCACAAGCGTTTTAGATTGGTTCAATAAGCTTGAGAACAAGGAAACACTCTCTTTCATATCTTTTGACGTTTGTGATTTTTACCCATCAATAACTGAGAAGTTATTTAACAAAGCACTAGACTTTGCTAGCAAGTTCCGAAAAATCAGTAGCTATGAACGAGACATTATTTTACATGCAAAACGATCAGTACTATTTTGCGACAATAGCCCGTGGGAGAGGAAATCTGCAAAGAATAATTTTGATGTCACAATGGGATCATTCGATGGTGCTGAAACGTGTGAATTGGTGGGCGGGTACTTGCTGTCTATCCTAGCCGAAGAGTATGGGAATAACATTGGACTTTACCGAGATGACGGACTTTCAGCATTCAATCAATCTGCACAGGGGATCGAAAGAATAAAAAAGCACTTGTGCAAAATCTTTCGTGACAATGACCTAAAAATAACAGTCGAAGCAAACATAACACTGGTTGACTTCTTGGATTTAACCCTAGACTTAAAGAGTGGGAAGTATTGGCCGTACGCAAAACCGGGGAATATACCATCTTACGTCCATATAAAATCAAATCACCCCCCAAACATCTTGAAGAACATTCCAGAAGGCATAAATAAACGCCTTTCGGAAATTTCGTCCGATGAAGAATGCTTCGATAAAGCCAAGCACCTGTACCAGGCCGCATTAAACAAAAGTGGGTACAGCTATAACCTAAAATTTAACACTGGCCCACATCAACGAAAAACTCGACCAAGATCACGAAATATCACATGGTTCAACCCACCGTATAGCAAAAGCGTTGAAACAAACGTAGGAAAATGCTTTCTCCGATTAATTGACCAACACTTTCCGAAATCCAACCCCCTCAGTAAGATCTTCAATCGGCATACACTTAAGCTAAGTTACAGCTGCATGAATAATATTAACAGTATAATAACCAATCACAATAAATCGCAAGTAACCGCATCAAAAACCACCGACAGCACAAGCGATACAAAAAACTGTAACTGCAGGCAAGCGGCTACATGCCCGATGAATGGATATTGCAACAACGAAAGCATCATCTACCAAGCCGAAGTAACTACGCAAAGTTCAAAAGAAACGTATATCGGACTTTGCGATACCGCATTCAAGCTGAGGTACAGAAACCATCTATGTTCGTTTAAGAATGCAAAATACAAAAATTCAACGCAACTAAGTAAGCATATATGGAGTCTGAAAGAGCAAAAGATCGACTACCAAATTAAGTGGAAACAAATAAAACGCGCTAGATCATACACCAATGTAAGCAGAAGATGCAATCTATGTCTGTGGGAGAAGTATTATATAATATACCACCCCGAAATGTCATCACTGAACAAAAGAAGCGAAATTATGTCAGCATGCAGGCACTCAAAAAGATACTTACTGAATAGCGCGATCACTTAGTATGGCAATTTAAGCAACCATGCGGAGTAGAACAATTCAATGAAGCACTGTTTTAGTGACCTAGCTCTATTGTTTATTGTTTTTTATATGTAAATACGAAACCACCCTTCAACTGCAATGAATCTTTAATGTAAATACGCAACTCTGGCATTTGCCTGAAGATTGCTTTAGAAGAAGCATGAAACTCTGAGTAGCAAATAAATGTTTTTAAATAGTCTCTCTTTTTAATTCTTATGCTTCGTATATAGCTCTGGTAATACATTGAGCGCTCTTTGCCTTTTGATGAGGTCCACCTTACTTTCAGA
>JAODVM010259929.1:0-12539 GCA_025400095.1 Phenganax marumi | reverse complement strand
AATCTAATTTTTCGTACCATTTGTTAATAAGGCGAGATCTCGCTTGCAAACTTGCCGAAAAGTTTCCTCGCTAACCGAGATAACTTTGGCCCATATGAACAGGCCCTTAGTGTGGACTGGAAACGACTTTTGTGGGCAAATTTTGCGGTAGTATTTCGTACAATAACAAATTAGGAGCGTGGGGACATTACGAGTTGTTGTTTAAATTTGTTACAGAAAATAGGCGAAGGTTGGATAGTCGATCTCTCCTTGTTAAGAGGTTTGGAAAAATTTGCGAAAGATATGCGCTTCACCCAAGACTTCATTAAAGCCAAACAAGTAAGTTTAAAAATACATAACACTTGTTATTAGATATTAGGTATGTTTACTAGGTTTCCTCCGGTTACTATACGGTTTCCTTCTACAAGGAAAGTTGACAGGGTGGGCTAGGATAAACAAATTAGGAAATTCATAATAGATTGTTGTAAAAACAGACAGTCTGCAAACATTGGAAAGCGTTGTAAATAGTTACGCCATTCATCTCATGTTGCCAAGGAACTATATTTCAACCATCTATCTACTTTTTTGCGCAAGTTGTGTCATCGATAGCATGGTGTAGTCAGCCCATTGAACTAAAAATACATGGAACGCTACCTCTAATACAGTCTGATAATCAGTTGAAGCCAAATTTGACACCCTGACACGCGTGTTTACTGTTTCGCGATTCTCTCGCGGGAACACAGACTTCACTCCTAGTTGTAAGGTTTTGCCAAAAAAGAGGGTATTTTTTGGGCAGTTCGTTCATAAAATTAGAAAAAACTGCATTTATTTTCTCCTTTGTGTTTTTTTCTTACTTCTGCTAAAAAATGCTTAGTAGCTTCGTAAAACTTGTTTTTTTGCGGCAAAATTTGACTCGTTTTCCGAAAGTGTTTTCATGTTTGGTTTCTTGGCCGTGTTTTCCGTTGTGTGGAAAGACTAGGGCCGACCTCGGACTTTTGGCTTCAATTTTTGGCTTCAGGTAGCGTTCCATGTATTTTTAGTTCAATGAGTCAGCCACAGTTCAATGGTCAGCCGTGACAACTATAGTCATGCCAAGGAAATTTTTGATAGTTTGTGTCATCAAAATCTTTTGAAATGCGTTGCCTTTGACATGCTTGTCGTAAAAACAGCTGTATTGTCATATGTATCATTGAATGACTAGTTCGCTCGGCTAATTTTCGCCAAAATGTACCTGATATCAACAGGCTAGTTTATTAAGTATAAAAGGTTGCGGGTTTAGGGGAGAAGTATAAGCCGAATAGCTATTAACAAACTTGAACGTCCCCTGTTTCGCTCTTTTTTACAGCAAAACAAAGATAAATTGGCTCGCTTCATCAAAGATACTTACGACATTGATGTGGACTCGTCGTCTATGTTTGATTGTCAGTTCAAACGTATCCACGAATACAAGAGGCAATTGTTGAACATTCTCTATGTTATTGTTCTGTATAACCGTAAGTATGAGGGCGATTATATGGTTATATGCTATGATTATATGATCGATAAATCCAGTAATTACGGACATCGGCTGAAATCCCGTGGCAAAGTATCATCTATATATAGATTGACAATGAATTCTCTGTTTCTGCATGCAGGTATCAAAGCTAAACCTAACGGTAAATTTGTTCCAAGAACTGTGCTGATCGGAGGAAAGGTGAGTAGTCCACTTTATTGAAGTGCCTGTGGCATATCAGAGTCAATGATTGTACATTTCGTAAAAAAAGACATTCCAGTATGTCTTCCTATATCCTGTGTCAAAGAGATTTCTTCAAACTTTCATTCAAATACAGTAATTTAATTTCCAGGCCGCCCCAGGATATACGACTGCAAAGGAAATCATCAAACTTATCAATTGTGTTGCAAAAGGTATAATTACTACTGTATTTGCAGCCTGCAAGCGGTTTTGTTGTTTCAGTGATAGAACCTTGAGGCGAAAAATGTCTCGTAAAATTTATGAACCCACGGTAGTAAATAAAATCTACAATCTACATTCTTATCAAGCTCTCCCCAAAGAAACTTTTTAGAGTATTTTACAAAGCAAACCGAGCTAATGATTGTTGATTTGTCGTCGATGCCAGATCGCTTTTCTTTGAAATGTTCGGATTCAGAAGCAAATTTGTAAACAAGGTTTCTGGTTGGCTACTACAGCAAGAGTAGCCCATCAAATGCTTACTTTGCAAACTGGTTTCTCAATCGCATAACGAACATTTGAACTTCTCAACGATCTTGCGAACTTCGGAAAAACATGCCAAAAGTTTTAAAAAAAGTGACCTGAAATAAAAAATAGTCTATGGTTATGGTTATGACGTACTAATGGGGGGGATAAGGTGATCCCGCGCTGGAACGTCATAGCTGCACCTCATATCCTACGCTGAGACGTCATTATCCACGCGCGCGATTCTCGCGAGACGAAGCTGAAGGGCGGGAAAAACAAAACACCGTTTAAAACGAAAGAAACGGCTTCCTCGAGATAAAGATTCGCCGAAATTGAAATACCTGGCATTCAAAAAAATTTTTAATGAATAATAAAACAATTGTTGAATTTAGTTTTCACGTAATTTGAAGAATTATCAAGAGCTTGGTTTGTGTTACCCACTTCAGCTTCGCTTCAGCCGCTAACACAAACCGTTTCCTTGACAATTCTTCATATTGCGTTCAACCTGGTTTATTAATTGTTTAAATGTATATTGCTTACTGTTGTTAGTCGTAAATAGCGATCCAATCGTTGGAACTCGTCTCAAAGTTGTCTTTGTCGAAAACTACATTGTTTCTTTGGCTGAAAAGAGTATCCTTTTTGAATCGTCTATATGAAGTTTAGGGATTGTACATGTTCACTATGTTCAAGCGATCTAAAGTGTCTATATCAAGGTCAGGGATTGTACGTACTTTTATTATTTGAGTCATTTGAAATGTCTATATCAAAGTCAGGGATTGTAGTTATTTATATTATATCAGACATTAAAAACGTAGCAAGATTGGGAATTGTGTATAGCTACTCAGAGTATTTGAATCATTCAAAAGGTCTATATCAAGGTCAGGGATTGTACATGCATGCATTTTTATTCATTGCATATGATCATATTTTGTTTATCACCTTGACTCTCATTAGTTATTCCTGCTGCTGACCTATCTCAACAGGTTAGTCTATTTTACAATAAATTAAAAAAAAGAACAAAATTCGCAAAGACAATTTATCTGTAGAAAACAGTCAGTTAATATATTATTCAGTGAAGCTAGACGAATCATTGATGTTGTAAATTATCAAGTTCATTTTCAAACTGTAGATTCGCCTTCATTTTGTGTTTATATTCAGATCTCTTTGGCTGGTACGGAAGCATCAGGAACTGGAAACATGAAATTTATGGTGAGTATATTACTTGTTTTGCACCACGCATTTGGTGAACTGCATATGATAAATTACTTAAAATACCGTATTCCCTCTATTTAACCCCCCTCTCATATAAGCCCCCCTCTCTAATAACCACCCCCCTTTTAAGAGGAAGAAATTTATTAAGCCCCCCCTTTCTAAAGACCCCTCTCTCTAATAAGCCCCCTCCTCAAAAGGGTCTGAAAAGAGTAAGCCCCCCCCCCCGGGGGGGGCTTAATAGGGAGAATACGGTGTGCCAATTTATCTTTATGTTCATGTACTTGCAAACTTGTGCACGGTGAAGACATAGTCATTGGAGGTATGGTTTGGAGACTTGACCAAAGTCTTTCTTCTATCTTTTTGTTCATGTTTATGTAAACTTGTGTTTGGTCAACACATAGTCCTTTGAGAAAGGTTAGGAGACCCATGTTTATGCAAACTTGTGCACGGTGAAGACATAGTCATTCGACATACGCCTTTGAGACCTGACCAAGGTCTTTTTCTTTATTTGCGGTTTTCATTTTCGCACAGTGAAAAGGTAGTCATCGGGGGAATATTGCTTTGAAATGTGATTGCACTTTTAGTTTCACATGCCGTTTTCCTGTTTTCGCAAACTTTTCTTTTATATTGAAACGTGGTGTTTCTTTGTTATACTTGTAGTTGAATGGCGCTCTGACAATTGGAACTTTGGACGGAGCAAACGTTGAGATGTGTGAAGAAGTTGGAGAGGAGAACATGTTTATCTTTGGAATGAAAGTCGACGATGTGGATAAACTTGCAAAAAAAGGGTAAGTGAAGTTAATTCTTTACCAAACGCAGCTGATGAACAAATGCCGTTTTGAACACGAATAAAGAGCGAAACTTTTGATCGTCAAACTATCAGGAATGCATGAAATAAACTTAGTTAATTCAGCTGGTAGAAACTGTGTCGCGAATCTTTTTTATTTCATTTGCCGTCGTAGTTACAACCCTAAAGAGTATTATGAGAGAATTCCTGAAGCAAAGAAAGCAATTGATCAGATTTTAGAAGGATATTTTACCCCAAACGAAAAAGAAGCGTTTGATCATCTGATCGTGAAACATTTACTGGACAATGATAGGTATATATACCTTGCTGATTTTCTTTTTAAATTAGATGTAAATATGAACATTAATTTGAGGATACACCACGTATGTTTATGATTGCAAAGCTTCGGTCCGTTAGTCCGGGCCTTCATCATGCAGTGTAACTGGCTAATAAAGGCCCGGATTAACGGACCGAAAGCTTAATTCGCAATGACAAACCTACATGGTATATCCTCCAACTATTGTTCATATTGTTGTTGTCGCCATGCATGCAACACTATAAGAATCTAGACGCAGATAGTTTAATTTCAGACCCTTACTCAGTAGCTTTGATAAGCACCTTTGCCAAGAATGAACAAGCTTTGTGGTTAACTTTTTTTTAAAACAAAGTAATCAGATATCAATTGGTTTTATGAGTAGTAATTTTCTTGACTAGCTTCCCTTAGCAAGTCAAGTTCACTTGCCCGTAAGAAAACCTTGTCACTTTTTGTCATAAGCCTGTTTTTCACTAGGCGGAATTTTCCGTGTGGAGAATAAATCTTCCAAGCTGATTGGCTAGCAATATCTATCTCTACGAAGCGAACCAATCACGTTGCTAGATTTATTTTCTGCACGGAAAATTCTGCCTAGTGAGAAACCGGCTATACACGCAAGCAAATAAATCTTGTTAAGGAGAATTCATCAAGGAGAAATTCCTGATTTTTTGCGGAGCTGTAATCTGCTTCTCGACAAACCTGTTGTAATTTATAAGGCGATATTAGAGTTTATGCTTTGTACTTAGCCTACTTCATCTGTAGTCTTCAAGTAACTTTACACTATCGTCTCGATAGGTTTTATGTCTTGGCTGACTTTGAAGCTTATGTCGAAGCGCAGGAGGAAGCTAGCGAATTGTTTAAGGTAATATTCTGGGGGGGGGGGAGCCGCTCATAATTAGGAATAAATTGTAATTTATGATCAACTTTTCGACCCTCCAATCCAATATATCATCATAGTCAACGACGCGAACGTTAAAATGAGCACTTTTCATTATAAATACAAACTCACAAACGCTGAATAACACATTTGTGTTGCTATTGCAGTCTACATCTCCAATATAACGTAGGAAAACTTTTCCTGAAATTCAGAATAAAAAGCTTGTGACTTGTCCGTGTACATAGTTTACCTTGTTCAGGACTTGAGTTTTCGAAAATCACGTCGCCCTTATCTGAACAAAAAGTAGCACGCGGTACATAAAGAGGCAGTTTCCAAATGCTGAAACGTTACTGTAATATCAGTAACGCTGTATTTCAGTTTGTAAACAATATTTTCAGCATAAAGTAACCATGCAATATTCATGGTAGCGTCGTTGAGCTCGCGTCGTAGAATCTTAAGGTCCCTAATAAATGAATACAACTTTACAAGAAGTTAAAATTTACGATCCAACGAGTCAACACTCCGATTTAGCGTCTCCGCAGTAAAGTGAGGGTAACTTAGCAGCAAGAAGTTATAATGAACGAACGACCCTATGTTTTGACACTCCAAGCTAGTCTCCTCGTATAATAATATGAATCTAACTAGGCAAGAAGTTACAATTCTAGACTCTATGTTTCGATTCTTGAGTTCTGTGTTCAAATTTCATTTAGAATCCAGCAGGTTGGTATCGAAAAGCAATTCTTAATGTGGCAGCCGCTGGCAAGTTTTCTAGTGATCGCACTATCAGACAGTACGCTAACGAAATCTGGGGAGTGAAACCGACAAGAGAATGCTGGTCGCCGAAGAATGGGAAAGAAAAGTCCGACAGTGGCTGTATGAAAGTATCTTAAATCTGATAAAGGATAAGGCTTTGGTATAACAGAGCTTTTTAAAGTTTGTGTTGTTATATTTCATTATACAGAATTGCCATCGGCTTTTAATGTCGGTAAAATCCACTTTTCATATTTCACTTCAAGGCTAAACGTATCGTAGAGCATCTCTTTGTTTCGCAAGGAAAACTAACGACTTCGAAAAAAAAGCCGTCGCTGTGGATTATGACGGTTGGGTCATGGAGGATGGTTTTAACTCACGAAATTTATCTTTAAGACGAAATAGACGGGAACGTTTTCCTTGTCTTGTGTGCTCTACAACTACTGACTTTATCATGCACAGATTATTACATAGCACGCCTCACTTTCGGAGAAATAGCACGCTGCGATTGGCTTCGAAGCAGTTTTACTGATGTGCATTTCAAATGGAGCATTCCTCGGTCGTTTTGGTAGAAATCTCGCCCTTCGAGCTCGGTCTGTATAAAAGAGACATCGGTCTGATAATATTTCTCTGTAGAGGCCGAGCAAGCGAGGTTGGTAACGAGGTTAATAACAAACTGGACAACGTAATACTGATTTTCACAAGCCTTTCCACTTTATAAAACATGCAACAATACTACGCTGTCTATTGAAGGCAATCCAAAAGGATTTCGGATTTCAACTGTTAACCTCCGAATTCCAATTTTCGGATTTCGAATTCTAGGCTTAAATTCTGGATGCTAGTCTTTGGAGTTTGGTTCCTAGTCTTGGATGCAGGACTGTAGCCATTAGATTTGTGATTCCAGGTCTCGGATTCTGAATCCTGGCACTCGAATTCTGGATTCCATAGGGAAAAACGGTCAGATTTCGGATTACCTGATTGATGAGGCAACACTAAATATGCAAAGAAGTCATATATAAGATTGCTTCCTGGGGGAACTCATTTCACTCTTTTCAGTTCATTTCTCTCGTGATATAACGTTTATTTGTTAAATCAACAATAAAATGTTTCTATACGTAACGAAAACAAAGTTAATTTCAACAATTGCATATAGGATGAATGAGTTTCAAGTGGTTTTGCTATGTGATCAAGTATGACATAAATAAAATCAAGATTAAGATTATTCTAAATCTGATTAAAACTGAGGTAATCGTCGACAATTGTAAGATACTGTTGGTGGTATTTTGGTATTCTTTCACTGCCTTTTTGATCCAGATCGACTATGCCAATTGAGTACTTGTACATTCTTCCAGTGAGTACATCTTGAAAAAAATTTGGACTCTGTAGCGTGCCATCAAATACCTCATGAAATGCAATCATTATAGAGCAATCATTAGCACTTGCTGCAGTTAAGAACTTCGTAATGTTGTCTAGTTGATTCTTTAATAATGGGTTATAATCTTTACTAGTGTTGTCACATTTAGATGGTCCATTTACGCTGTTAGTGGTAATGTTTTCTTCGAAGGTAAAAATGTGCAGATCTATCATGTCTTCGAGACCACTACCACATAGATCATTAAAAATACGAAATGCCTCATCAGTACCAATTTCATCCAATTTTTGTATGTTCAAAATCTTTCTCAAGACACCTCCTTGACCGAAAGCCAAGCCTTTTGAAGACAAGCTGTTTGGGATGTTTGTCATGACGTTTGTTTTGTTATAGACACTTGCAGAGCAGACTGGCTGCTGAAATGAAGTCTGTTGATTATGCAGCTCGTTAGAGTCATGCATCACTAGCTGAAGCACCGTAGCTAGGAACATGGTAGTTGCGACCGGGTTTGTACCATTAATTTCACCATATTCACTGCTCGATTGTGCTGCATGGTTCCAATCAAGTGAATGCTTTAAAGTATGTTCCAAGTTTTGTAACGTGCGTTCTGATTCGCCACATGGTTCTTTATCCGTCAAGCTACCATTACACAACTGTTTGTTACCATGCAACGATTCCTTGGTTTTGCCTGAGTATATCACATTACCATCTTTAAAAATCCGCAAATTGTTCTGAGGATTTTTGAGCAGACAGATCAATGCATGCCACACCCTTGTTACATCTGCCGAAAACAAGTCCAAAGGACAGTATTCACTTCGTTGCTCGTACTTTCCGTTCTTTCTCTTTGTATATTGAAAAAGACAGTACTTGCAGATAGATTCCTTCACTTTCTTGTACAAATTGTCGTCCAGGTCATTGCAGGCAGGCATGGTGCCGCACTTTGGTTTAAGTTCGATGCAAAACGTTGACGAGGTGGCCCTCTGTTCTTCTTGACCAGAACTGACCTTGCTCTCCGTAACAAAGCAAAAATCTGGCATCAACATGCCAAACTTATTTTGCTCATTGACTTCCTTGTTTAGCCTACAACCAGGCCTCTCTTTATTACAAGATGTTACTAAATGTTTAACCTTCTCCATAAACCAGTCAGGCAATTCAACCATAACTTCGGGTTTAACATATTTCTCGCCTAAAAGTGGCATAAAAATTTGCCTATAAAGATGAATATTTTGCTCCAATTCTCGACGAGTTTCCGCCAAATCTGTCTCATACTTTGTGTGTTCTTGGCAGGAGTTTTCACCGGTATCATTGATTTTCACGTCTGACTTGCGCAATCGAAGTACTTTTCTACTTTCTGGATTTGAAATCACCAACGTTTTGTTTCCCTCACCTCGGTAAAACCACTTCGAGAAAAAACACGAGACGTTCTCCATGAATGAGTGTTTATAACTTTCTATGAGTTGAAGTATTTTGGAAGATTTCTGCCTATCTTCGAAATGACATTCCGAGCTTACATGAAGTTGTTCTAAAACAGCTGATTCGTAGTAGCTCGGGCTCAGGAAATACAACATGGCCTCCAAGAAGAAGTCAAATTTTGAGAAGAAACGTAAAAAAACGACGAAAAAAGCCCCTCTCGCTGACTCCATAGACACACAGGAAAAACTAATAGAAAATGTCCTAGAGCTAGGAGGAGATGAGGTTTGTTCGTGGAGTAAGCAAATTTCTGGGGATAAATATTGAACGGAAGTATGAATAAATATTGTAGAATAGAAGTAGAATAAATATTGAACAGAAGTGTGCAAGCTTCGGTTATCACTGACAAAGTGTGTGCGAACTGCGAAGCAAAATTCCATTAAAATATGAAACTATAAGAACCGTAACATTGAGCTATTTCCTACTTTGAATGCCTAACTCTGCAATGAATCAGGCTCAATCAGCCAATCAGGAATAACTTTATGAACTTGTATGAATGTCAGCCGTGACTGCCGTATCAATCCGTTCGATGTACTCTTCAAACAAGTACTGGAGAGTTTGTACTGCAGGGGCATTTATCCTTTGCGCACTTTTCAACAGTGGAAAATTATAATTCTTGTAGATGGACGATCTGAAAGTAAAAACACCCTCCCTGATGAACGCCAACTGCCTAGGCTGGGCGGTTTATCGGTTAACCGAAAAATTTTCGTAGATCGGTTTATCGGTTTTCTATTTCTAAGACAAAAAAACCCCGAAATTTAAAGTCTCATGAAAAAACCAGGGAAAATGAGCATGCATGCTCAACTTACGTAGCTTGATCTGCCACAGATAAGCGTCGGATAACCGTTCCGGTAACTCGTATTTAAGTAAATACTAATTCTTACTGTAGTGAACATTTGTGCAATATATCTGCGTTTATTAATGTAAACACAACACGTGTGGTGTCTATTGTTTTAAAAGTTTAAAAGATCGGTTTGTCGGTTTTATCGCGGTTCTTTTATTCGGTTATCGGTTTCAGTTATTTTTCAAAACCGCCACAGCCTACAACTGCCCATGCAAAAATAAGGGCTTTCAAAATGACTTCCTGTGCAATTGGCAAACTTTCCAGTCTGGCAAACAATTGTCCATATCTGCCTATCTAGGTGCTTTGGTTATCTGACCGTGACACCTATGAGCTTTTGTCAAATGCTGGTATTTGTGGTTAATTTCTCTGCCTATCAATGACAGTTAGAATGGCAGCCCCCAGACTGGAAAGTTTGCAAATTGCACACCTGAGATTAAAGTATTTCAAAAATAGTGTGCACCCAGGTTTCATTTTTGTGCGCCTGGCACATCAATTTTCTGCGCCTGATGTGCGAAATTGGAGTCAACATGATCAGAAGAATTAATTAATGCGCATTGATTTCCCAATAAGCATCCAAGAATACGATAATAACGTTTTAAGTTGATGCCTGTCTAGTTTTTTTAGCGTTGCATCATTCATTTTCCCTTTAGCGTGCTTTCCAGATACGCACCAGGAAAATTATGCAATTCACAAGCAATCTGTGCACCTGACAGGTGAATTCTTTAAATTTGCGTGCCTGGGCACACAATATTCTCAAAATTGCGCAACCGATATCTCAGTTGCACAATACAAACTTTCCAGTCTGGTACCTGTCAATGACAGTTAGAATGGTTGTGCTGTCAATTAGAAACCAGCTGTTTTCCAATAGATCTTACCTCATTACATGCATCTTTGTTTACCAAAGCTGAGCACTAATGAAATACACAAAAGTTTGTCCTACCAACAAGCAACTTTTTGTAATGGAAAATGTGCTTTGGTAAAAGCAAAAATGCCATAGATCTCACTCAAATTGGGACTTTTCTCTGCGGTAGAATCAATTGCTTTGTGCACCTAATTTCAGGCAGATTATGAGCTTCTCAAGAATATTGATGATGAGGGTGATGTTGTAACTGGTAGTCTTTCTGAAGATGGGAAGGATGACATCAAGGAAGCTGAGGTTTGCATGAATTTTATGTTTGCTCTGCTTTAAATATACGTACTTGTCATCCAGGGTTGTTTCAAAATATATTCCAGATTTGATTGTTTTTGAGTTAGTAATATTATCATAAAAAGTGACTTTTTCTTCACTTTTAGGTGCAAAATGTTATTAAAGGACTTGGTCTATCATCTTTTCAAAAGTATGTGTGATTGATATCTGGAATATGTGTGTATCCATTGAGTGGGAAGGCCTTTTCTTATTTTGGGCTATGCTCCACAACTGCATGTTTTCACACGCAAAAAAATTTAAATCATATGAACTTTTGTATTCTTTAAAAGTACCGTAACCCATAGAGTAGACAGACATTCATTTAAGACACAAAATTGTCAACATTCCGGTTCCATTTCATGGTTGCCAGGCCTTGCATTTCAGCTTGAAGATCGTCCGTCAAAATGTCTGATGTGTTCCAAAATGGGTCGGACATTTTAGAAATTTTGTCCGATGGTCGTATGTTTAGTTAGGCGCGAAAATCAATTCTCTTGAAATAACCATCATCGTATAGTTTCTAAAAGTACTGACCAATGTATCTCACAACTCATTGCGCAAAACTTGCTCTGACGTAAGCACCTCAACAGTTTATAAGAATGAAATACAGTGGCGCTTATTTAGACAACCTTGAATCCCATCTACGTTTACTAGGAAGAAACGACATAGTTCCACGGTTACATCACTAAAACTATGACATGACTGACGACGCAACTTAAACAGTGGGTCGTGATAAACATTACGGGGTCTATTTACGTCAGAAAAAGTACACTTTCGTCGGACGTAAATACATTTGGGACGGACAAAGAGAAATTCTCAATTTTCCTTCAGTCGGACAGAATGTCCGATGCTTTTCTCTTTACGTCGGACAATTTAGCGAATGGGTCGGACAATGTCCGTGACCGACCGATATTTTAAGGCCTGTCAGGTTGTTTATCAATCAATTTTATTACAATTTAAAGTTTTATGTACAAGTAGGTGCTTATGAAACATGGAATAGTGGAAACAACTCTTAGGTTAATGCTGTGCAAGTAATTTTATTTGTCAGGTCTGAGTGAGACTTTTGCCACCTAAGTGTACCTTATAGTAGAGACCAAATTATTTGCCATTTTCCTATGAAAACACTGAAAATTTGCTGGTAGTTTTGTCAAATGGTGCTTATTAGTGATTGACCGATTGACCGATATCGGAAATCACCGATAACCGATTGCTCGCGCTGCAATATCGCCGATACTGATACTGATGGTTTCAATGTCACAATATGGCCAGTTTATCGAAAGATGTACTCGTATTGTTCACACCAATGTATAAAATTTATAAAAGCGCACTGTTTTTGCACCAAATTAATGTTCGCAACTCATCAAAAAACAGTTCGAACTGAGTGCTAGAACTTCAATTTTTCGACATTGCTTCATTCCAAATTCGACGTGGAATTCTTTCGAAGAAGTTTAAGTATTACATTTTTTAAACTTCAAAGAAATTACGCGCCGAATTCAAAACAATCAAAAATTCTATCAGAAAAACCTTTCATTTTATGAAATCCTTTTATTTGTGTTGATTT
>JAODVM010259818.1:0-12540 GCA_025400095.1 Phenganax marumi | reverse complement strand
AACAAGCAGCGATAGAAATACCAACTTTTACTGGACCTTTAGGTACATTATTACAGAAGCCATCCAAAGTTTTGGGTAAGTGAACAGATGGTTTAATGCTACATTGGCGTATACACTTGTGTATCAATTGTTGCGGGGTTTTTGCATTCTTGACCTTCGTAGAAAAGAAAATATATCAGAATGAGTTTGGAAATAGGCAGCGAGTTAAGCGATTTATATATCTTGGAAATACTAATTTTTTTGTCATGATGCATTTTTTTTGGAAATACAGGGAAACAAGTTTTCATCAAAATCACGAGCTCGGTTTGTTGTGCAGTCTAGCACTTTCCATGACTGTATTTTGTTTCTTCAAATGTTAGATATTGCAGAAAGCAGACAAGTTGTAGTAAGAGGTGCTAAACGCTGCCGGCATCTAAACCTATCTTCTTTTGAAAGATAAAAGCTAGTTGCTAACTTTAAAAGTCTAGGTTTTTTTGAAATGTTCTATCGTGCTGTTCTATAAATAAGGTTATTGCAGTATACTATGCAAATTTCCATAACGATTAATGACAAGGTGAGCAACGTTGGAGTGATACAAAAATTACAGTATATTATAACCGTAGTATTACTATATTTGCTAATATTCAGTTGACCTACCATTGATTGTTAAAAACCATCGACGATAACATCCACCCGAGCAACCAACTAGATCTCTCATGCCTCCATTGAAGGTCACACGTAATGAAGTATGAGATTCAGATTTTTCAAATGTACATGTTGTCTAGAAAAAGCAAAATTACATTTCATCAGTAACCCACAGCTCGTAATTCACTGCACTCACTTGACTAACAATATGCCAGGAAGAAATTAAGTATATCTTTATGCGAGCTTTTATGCAGGAGAATTAGTAGCTGATTCACTGATTGCCGATTCTACCAATGTCTGCTTACGAAAATGTTTTGTGCTAAGGGTCTAGAAAATTTTCTATAATCTTTCAGATGCAGCTCATTTGTTTTACTTTGATAATTTGATAGTGACTGTGCACGAACTGTTGTATCCGCTTCCAGAAAGTAGAAGATTGTTTCAGCCACGCGCTCACTTTTTCCTCGTTTTACGCCGGTTTTCAACTACTGATATTTTTCGCGCGAAGCGACTCTTAGTATTGTTCATATTGCGAGAAATTAATGAATGAAAAACTAGCTATAATTAGTTTCAGCTGAAAGCTTATGCATGAGACAAGAAAATAAGTCTTTTCGCGCGAAAACAAAACGCTACTGGAAAACAGGCTTTAAAATAATGGCCTACAGCTCTATCGCCAAAGAGAACACATGCAGCGTATTTATCGACAATAGCTGGTCTGCTCGATTTATTGCTTTTTTTGATGTTTGTTTGCTTTGGTAGGCATGGTATCCCTTGGCGAAGAATTCGACATCAAACGTGATCAGTCAGTGAGACCATTATTATGATAATAAACGACATCTGACGGTAACTCCTCGAATCCCGGCCTCGAATCCCTCGAACAATTTTTCGTTTTCCCGGCTTGAGAGTTTGAGTTGTTTTGCGAGGCTCTGTTGTAGTACTGACTGTTTTTGAAGACCAACTGGCACTGCTATTCACATTTACTTCGCTCAAAAATGAATTTAAAATCTTCTGATGAGCGAGAAAAAAACGCTGTCCCTTTGAAGATCTTGATTCATGGTTGCTCTCTTGTTCGTCGCCATATATTTACTTTAAGGACCAGATAGCTCAACACACGCTGCCATTTTTTACAAGATTCGCTGTGTTCGGCGGGAAACATCTAATGTTTATATAACGGTTGCGATACCGACACTAATGACCATCTTTGTTATTTGCAAGAAAAGAGAGAAAAACCAGGACGTCTGTTGATAGAAACATAAGAAACTCGTGCCTCAAGGACTTGTAGCTACAGCACTGATAAACTCATAAATCGCAAAAGTTTTATGTAACTGGAGAAATAATTAACTAAACCGAAAACACCCCCCAAAAAGTTTTCACTTTGACAGATCATACGTGTGAAAACTCGCGTCTCGTCTCACGAAGTGTATAAATACTGGAAAACTTTGTCTTCAAAATGACCCGTCAAAAACGTTTCAGTCCACCCTAATTGAAAACGTAACAATTCAACACGTTCAACAATTCAACACCAATTTACAATTCAAAATTCAACACCAATTTATGGTTCTGCAGTCCGCTCCAAGCCTCCACTGAGAAAAAAGTCTGCAAAGTTGTTTGCTTGGCCTGACTCAAAATGTGTGATTGCAGGCAATTAACGTATAGCAAATCAGTAGTCGATAACACCAACAACAGTGTGAACTTACTACAGATCACGCATTATTGAGACTCAACAAAAGAGGTCCAGCATCTCTATCATCGTTCATCGCTGAAAACACACATGGCGATCGTGGTAGTTCCATTAAAGACTACCTCCTTGGAGTTTTTACATCACCCTTGAAAGATGGTTTGGTGGAAAACGCGGGTAGCGGATTGCGGATATGCGGGTAGATTGTTGCGGATAGGTCATTGCGGATAGATTTCGCGGATAGATATTGCGGATAGATTTTGCGGATAGATATTGCGGATAGATTTTGCGGATAGATTTTGCGGATAGATATTGCGGATAGATTTTGCGGATAGATATTGCGGATAGATTTTGCGGATAGATATTGCGGATAGATATTGCGGATGTTGGACAAAGACACTGTAACAGTGGAATCAAAGAATGTGTAGCTCTCTCAATAGTCACCACATATGACACCCGATGTATCAATAAAATAACGAAGTTTTGTTTATTGGTTTCTTTGTTTATTGGTTGTGAAATGCATATCGTAAGTTTTAGTTTCAAATGTCGCAGTTAATATAATGTGTCTGACCGCGTTTCAAACAATATGTTCGGCTTTAGGGGGTAAATTTTGTGAAGGGAATAATTTCCCGCGCTTCGCTGATGTATTTGCACGAAGTTATTCGATACACAATGTATTCTACGACTAAATCCAAATAACGAAGTCGATATACAATTTGTAGGTCAAGGTAGGTGAGGCGTTTTCACTCAAAAATTGAATTATTATTGTCTTGGAATAAGATATTTTAGATCATAAATTCGATGCATGAAAAGGCTGTTTTACTGCGCGTTTTCACGCCTAGTGTGTCACTCGTTTCCGCTTTGGTTATGCCAGATCTTGTCAAATTTCACTTAAACTTGATATAACTGTTGGAAGCCGTGAATTCAACGCGTCGACACGTGTATTCCACTTTGACTAAGACAGAGATTGACTGCAATGTCGTTTCAACTGCCCGCTTTTTCTAGTACTGGAGTACCTTTCAGGAATTTCATTGCTGGTTTGCCCGAATTTCAGTGGTCCAAGCTTTCAGAAATAACTGAAATCGGCCGGGGGACATTTGGCTCGGTATACTTGGCGTGTGATGGCGATCAAAGTTCGTTTAAAAACAGCTCTACGACAAAAGTTGTAGTTAAAAAGATGATTGGCTCTTCCCGAGTTGAAGCAAAACAAAGATTCTTCAAAGAGGCTAGACTGTTGCTGAAACTTGAACACAAGAACGTTGTGTCGTTCAAGAAAGTATGTATAGAGCCTCCAGCAATTATGCTTGAGTACATCTACTTTGACTTCACTCCATTTTGTCAGAACGGTTCCCGTGTAAGCAACCTCGAGGAACTTCTTGGCCAACTTGACAACATGAATGCTATCACACTTTTCCCGTCATCTTTCCAGTTGAAAATCGCAGAGGACGTAGCTGTGGGCTTGGAATATTTGCATCGATCCAGTGTATATCATCGCGATTTAAAACCGTCTAATATTCTGGTTTCCAATGCTCATTATTGTCATATGGACGACCAAGAAGAGTTCATCAGAATTTTCAAAAGAGATCCCATATCGTGCAAACTGACCGACTTTGGCGAGAGTAGATCACAAACAATCCAAACACACTTGGTTGCCAACACTCGCACAAGCAACGCTGATCGCGGCACACCTTCTTTCATGGCACCAGAAATACAAACCATGAAAACCGTCGGCACTGAGGAGCTACAACGTATCGATATGTGGGCTTATGGAATGGTTGTGTATTGCATTCTGAATCCTGATTTGGAGTTTCCTTATCATTGCGAAGTTAAAGCCGCGGCTGAAAAATGGGCTGGCCCAGGTGTTTTTGATGTGGAAAAGTTTGTCGACGAAAAACTAGCAAATCAGCAAAAGCCCAGCCACTCAAGCAAGTACGACCAAATGCAGAAAACGCAAGAATGGCAGAGGTTGCATGAAATTTTTGCACAATGCACTTCTTTCATATCACAAGAACGCTTAATGGCCAACGAAGTTATAGATTACATAAGAAAGTCAATGCACATTACTATCATCCCTTTGTCAGTTAGTCAGAACACAGCACTTGAACGTCGTGATAGAGACTTTGTTATGGGAAGACCATTTGATGAGGAGCTACCTGAGGACAATGCCATCAACGCATGTGCATTTATATGCTTTACTCTTGCTGACATGCTGTTGTCAGATCCTGAGGAAATAATAAATACTTCAGCTATGCGTGAAAGAATTATTGAACGTGCTGAACGTGTGATTACTGACTTTCCACGCTAATTCAACACTCACAGGGATCCTTTTAAAATGTATGACGTCCAAGAAGCTGGTGAAATCTTACGAAAAGCTGGCGTTGTGACTAATTCTTATGATTTTACCGAAGAAGTCATATCGTCAAGCTGCGTTTTTTCTTCAAACGGCGAAAAATTGCTATTAGATGCAATTGGTAATCTACAACGATCGAGCACTGATTCGCAAGTGGCTGTTGCCGTTTACACTTGTAGCAGATATGTGCTTTTAATTGGTTGCGTGGATGGAAAGCTTTTTATAGTTGATAGTCACCCAGTCGTGCAAGACGCTCGTGGTTATCACACCGGCGTTGCAGTGTTTTCTGATGGACATGCCTCTCAATCCCTATTTATTTGCGAATGGCTTTTGAAACGATTACGAAAGTCAGGAGTGGAAGATGGAAGTGCACAATCGTTTGTGATTATGAAGTAAGTTGTGAACAGACTTTTCCCGGTTGCTTTTTTGACAAAACTCGCGGGTGCACTGGGTGGAAGAAGTATCACTTTCGACTTTCCAAAGTCTATACGCGCTTGTCCCCATAGTGCACTTTAATATACGATTGGGAAGGCGTCTGAGTTCATTCACTGAAAATGATTAAACCGTATTGTCATGTACTTTGCCGTGACAATCTGCCAATTTTGCTTCAAGACAGTGTTCCGCACATCCCGCTAGTAGGAATAACACGGATAATAAACACTTTATATTTCCTTTGCCTGTCCAAAATTTCGTGCGTTTGGGAGTTGCTATAGTACGCGTATATTTCGAGCTTTGAACCAAATGAGCATGGTGTTTGACGGTGTTCCAAAAAAAAGCAGGTATGATTGTATTAATTGATAGATTATTATTTTAAATTAGTTTGCAAAAAGGTGATGCGACTCCTAAGTCCTGCGATCTACCAGACACAGCACCATCCACTACAACTGTTACAGTTATAGATGAAGAAGTGGTTGAAGAAAAGGATGAATATGCAGGTTATGATAGTCATCAAATTACACAAAAGTTGTGACTAACCTAATTCCACTGGTGTAACTACAATATTTTTCAAAACTGGTTGGGACACCCGCAAAAAATTCGTTAAATTACACCGCGCAGCTAAGAAAATGTACTTTCTCCCAACTTCCACCTCTCCCCCCCTTCAATGTTGCTTTCATTCGAAAACGAAAGGTGCACGCGTAACACAGCTATATTTTCTTCCACAACATTGAAAAGGGGAGAGTGGGGGGAGAGTTTTTTTGACATTTGTTTAAAATATTTGGTGTCTGTCTCAACAATTTTGCAAACGATTGTAACCCAGTAGGCCCAGTAGCTAATTGCTTTTTGTATCCTTTCAGATTCGACGTCATAGTAATGAGAGCAATACGGATGTCGCAGCGGGCGTAAGAAGCAAAAAAGGCAAAGAAGAGCAAAAGGAACTGAGTAAAACGTTTGTATACTCATTTGTTTGATTCTGTTAAAACGCCAGACTTAAACTAAGTTCGCATGCAAATAAATGTTGACCATTGAAACTAAGTGTTGTTTAAAATACGTCACTATAGTCTAACTCATCGTCATTAATGACACATTATCATTTACTTTGTGTTGGTCAATATTTGCGTCAAAACAATAAAACTGGCGCATGAAGCACTTCGTGGTTTCCTGCAACAACACCTCGTGTAAAAATTTTTTTTCAATTTAGAACGCTAATTCCGCATGTACCCTCAGTTGTGGTTATAGATGATGAAGATGGCAATAACGAAGAAAATGTATGCCATATTATTCTTTCATTCACAGAGAACATAGTGCATGCCAGTGATCTTTAAAATATTCTGTTGAGTTGTTTAGCCTGATTGACTTTCAGTGTTACCCTCCATAATACTTCCATTAGTGCATGTCTAACATGAGAATATAAAAAATTTCCACTGATGATATGAATTAACTGAGTGTAGGCCGGTAAAATGACTCGGCAACAGTGCATGCAGTAGCTCGTAGGTATGAATTTTTATCACAAACAATTAGTTTCATTCAAGACTTATCATGCCTGTTTATTACACTGTGAATCATCGTATATAATACCAAAATTGCAACGGTTTCGTTTCATTTTAGCTGCTACCGCGTAAGTCGAATGTTGTGTCGGATTTAAAGACCAACAGCAAAGAAGATCAGGAAGAAGATAGGTTTGTACTAAACAGTGCTTGCAGGTTTACTTAAAATCATGTAGCTGAAATCCAAGGGGGAACCCAAATTTTTTTCCCATGGAATCTTTTCGCTCGATGTTTATTGAATATTTCCTCTCAAAGACTGACACGTACGCGTTAATTTTTCTTTTCAGATATATGATTCTTCCATCTTCTGAAAGTTCTAGTAGTGAAGATTTTATAACTTCATCGTGAGCCGCTTTTATAATCATATTACCGTAGCTTTATTCTAATATTCTTTACGCACCGAGTGTAAGGCCCGGGTCAAACGTCGCTCTTTTCATGCACCGAACCAAATACAATTAAGTGCGAAGCAAGATCGACGTTGGAGCGGCACGGAATCAAAAGTCGACCCAGACTCATGTAGCAGTAATATATAATCTAAGCTTAGATGTAGTATAGGGGTTTTTGAGCGGGAAAATACAAAATGGCAACAGTGAAAAGAAATTTTTTTTCGAAAAATGCTAGAAAATGCAACAAAACCCAGAGAGCTTTTCGATTTTAGAAAGGCTATATGCCTGTCATGCAGAAACCTGAAGCTTCATAGTTTTTATTGCTGCTTTTTGTTGTAAGTGGATTCTAATAGCCGGCAGCCTTTTTATTTGTTTTGCTGAGAGTATATTGAGATAGTTTTGGCATGAGTTTTATAGTAATTGCACAAGCGCTTCTTTATGCCTGAAACATAAAACGCACTTTTCATTTTCGTTCGACATTGATTTACTTTAAGACGTCATTGCATTGCCAAGCCCAAAAAGATCACTTTACTGCGCATGATCAGCCTGAATTTTCGGGCGAAACTAACTAACAATAAATTAAAATAATTTGACGCCGTAGCTCCAATGTCGCTAATGCGACCACCCACGTCGCTCCACTGCTTTGTGTTGCTCCAAATAGATTTTGCCGAACAAAACAGAATCAAACGTGGCTCTTGGGTCGCACTTAATTCACTAGTTAAGTTCGGCGCATGAAAAGAGAGACGTTTGACACGGGCCTAAGGCGCCGGTAGATTTATGTAAACTGTTACTACATTTACTATCAAGGTTAGGTCAAGAAAGAATATCGAAAAACAAGTTAAGAAAAAAGCAAAATGATAATGCTGATGCATCAAAAGGAAAAATGCACAAGCCAAAATCGCGCAAAGTTGGAGAAAATTTAAATGAAGATATTGAAGTAGAGTATTACAATGGAAATCCTAGTCTTCCTGTTTACTCGAAATCGCGAAAAGTCCTCAGCCCTGAAGAAACTGTTGTGCTCCTAACAGACAGAGGAGCTTTTCAGCTGTCAAAGGTGTGTCACATCCAGCCAATACAAGTTAGTCACCATCGGACTTTTATAGTCGACATGTCCTCATTAAAATCACCGGAGGACATTAAGTGCGGTGAGATGGGATCTTGGCGTGATCTAAGTTCAAACAAGTTCTTATTCAAAATTCAATGGGATGCAGACAATCAGATAAGAACTTTGCAACGTACAAGTGAAGACACCGACTCTGACACCATCACTTTGAAAAGGGAGTATTTCAGGCTCAACCACGATGTACACGGCGATGTACGCAGGCGAATAGACACAATCATTGGTAAGAGTACCTATATCGGTACCATTAGAATAGTTCGTAAAATTTTTTTTCAAAATTTACTTACACCTGCCCAAGACAAGTGGTTTTCTTGTTTGTATAGTTTTTAATTGCTTTTAATTGCCGTTTGTGCGGGAGAAAAATGCAACTAGTTTATATCCCGTGTATGCAGTATGCAAAACACTGAGAAAATATTTTTGACCAAATAAACCGGTTTGCACTAGGTCAATAATCTTGCTTAAAGGTTGTCAAGTCATGCGATGCCAGATGTGAATGCACCTCTTGAAAATTTCTTTGTCTTTTAGAACTTTTTAAATTTCTATTTTTCGTGTAACATACAGTTGCGAAAATTACATTTCAGTCATCAGTCCTTTCTGTATTTTATCTCAATCCTCTTCAACTAAACCTTCCTAGATAAATATGCGCGGCGCGAAGGGTGTTGGTGTAACAAATTGTGATCGCCTGATGTTTGATTTTTTAAGGCACTGATCGGATCCTCCATAGGTATTGTATTGTACAATACAGCTTCAAAGGAGGTGTTCAGCATACTGTTGAACCTGCGCCTCACGGAAATTTGAAAAGGAAGACACAGCAGTATGTACGCACGTGGGATAGTACAAAAAGAGAAATACGAAAAGAATGCGGCAAGAGACAGCCGCGTGAAGTAGTACATGATGTGTTAAACAGCGTTCTTGGTGGCATACAATCTTGCACTGGCTTAGGACAAATACCTCGCAACAGACAGCAAGTGAAAGATTTGATGCGTAATGGAAAGAAGCAAGACATGGAAGTATCAAGATTTAAAAATATCTCGGGGAGAGGAAAGATAAATGATCCATGGTATTGTTTGCTAAATGAGTCAAAAATTCAAGCGAGAGACAAAGACACAGCTTTCATAAGAGACGTAAGAGTTGGGGCGGAGCCTCTCTGCATCCTCAGTAATGAAAGGCAGCTGAATGATTTGAAGCGGTTTTGCTGCAACACTAATTGATTTAAACCGCTAACAGTTGACCCAACTTTTAATATTGGCAGGTTCAACGTGACACCAATCTCGTATCAGCACTTACTTCTACGCACCAAGGAAGACCAAAAACACCCAACGTTTATTGGTCCAGTTCTCATGCACGAAAAAAAGACGAAAGAAACTTATTCTGTGTTTTGTGCAACTTTAAAAGCCCTCAAGCCGTAGTTAAAAGACCTATTGGCGTATGGCACGGATGATGAGGAACCTCTTGGAAATGCTTTATAGGACAACTTCGAACGTTCTGTTCACGTCCTATGTAGTAACCACTTATTGAAGAACATCGAAAGCCGATTGGTCGACATGAATATAACCGGAAGATTAAAGCAAGATTTTATAGCTGATATTTTCGGTCGTCAGAATGGCGACGTATTTGAATGGGGTCTGTCTGATGCAGATAGCGTAGATCATTTTTTAAGTCAAATGGCTATTTTCAAGACCAAGTGGACGAATATTCACGAAAATGGTTTGAAGTTTTACGAGTGGTTTGATTGCAACAAAAGTGCAAAGTTTGTCGACCATGTTATATCTCCAGTACGTCAACGAGCCGGTCTTGGTTGTCCTCCATCTACATTCACAACCAACAGCAGTGGCGGATCCAGGGTTAGTCACTCATGAATATATTTAAAATTCAAAACACATCAAAAACAATTCTATTGGTAAGAATTTGTTATAAACTATTCTTTAGAAATTTACTGCCAATAGAATTGCGATTAAGGTATTTTGAATTTTAAATCGCCATCGCTGACTAACGCTGGATCCGCCACTGAACAGGTCTGAACGTACCAATGGTGTCATACAAGACTACGTGAAACGTAAATGTGGACAGCGTGTGGTAGACGTTTTTACATTTGTAACAAAGCTTAAAGAGCTTGTTGACATGCAAGAAAAAGAAGTTGAGCTTGCTGTGGTAAACCGAGGCGAATACATTCTCCATCCAGCGTATCAACACCTCTCCGTTTCGGCCTCAGAGTGGGTTAAAAAGACGTACGACCAGCAACAGAAAGCTGTGAAAAACGTTCATTCTATAGGGGTTGAGGATGTTACTCAGACGGATGTTACCTCCGTAGGAGAGGCCGTCGTAGATGCCACAAACCCAATCTTGAAGATGATGTTCGAAGCAGGATTGGATTGGTTGCCACGGGATAGTCTTGCACTACAAGTCATTAAGGCTGAAAAATTGAAAAGCGAAGGAACTGTCATCGAATTACCCACTACTGGTACGACGCAAATGGTCGTGGTTTCCTCAAAGTCGAACCCAAATAAACCACACATTGTGCGCATGCATCAAAAAGGGAAATTTGAGTGCGATAATTGTCATGCGTACTCCGCCTGTTTTATATGCTCTCACGTTATTGTTGCATGTCTTCAGAAAGCACGCTTAGCAGATTTCCTTCGGTGGCTTGTGTCTTCAAAAAGGAGAAAAGGCGGAATAAACTACAGCGAAGCAGTGTCGTTTGGAATGCCCAACGGTAGAGGAAGAAAGGGAGAAGCCCCGCCTAGAAAAAGAAAACGCAAGACGACAACTACTACTACTGTACAAAGAGTACAAACAGTAAACAACGCACAATATTGTACACAGGCAATATTTCCACAACCCCCAGTGACCCTACAACCGCCCCCGTTGACACTGCAACGACCACAGGTGATCTCACAACGACCCCAGGTCACAGCACAACAACCCCAGGTTACACCACAGCTGTCACAGGTAGTACCCCGATACTTTCATGCCATAACTGAACCACAGCGAGCTGGGCCCCAAATATCCGAAAATGCAGCTCCACAAAATCAGACGTCTCAACTGCGTACGCTCCATTCTACGTTGAGAATGCACGGCCTTACACCAGCACAACAAGAGCAATCCCGATTCTTTCTTCCTCAGACGCCTCCATATCCATCGCCAGCTCCTGGCTCGTTTATTCTGTATTCTCTTCATTTTTGCCCTCCTTTGACCTCGGTTTGTTTTGGTTGCGGTAATGCACTCAAGCCTTTTGGCGAGATAAGTGATCCACCGGGTGACCTAGTAATTGTGTCTTACATGCATCGAGAATGGATGCAAAGTGGGCGTTGGTTAAGCAAACCGGGAAACCTGTATTTCCATTGCTCAGTATCTTGTGTTCGAAAAAGAGAACCTACTTTTGATCCACGGCTTCAATGCATCGTACCAGACATACTAAAACAACATTTAAATCCAATGCATCGCGAATGCATTATGTTACAGCTTGGCATTTCTCTTTAATTTCTTTTTCAATGAAGTAACAACAAGGCGCGCTGACAGACGTTTGTTGTAATTTGTAAGCAAGTGGGATATTAAACACGATAAAACTGCTCATGTGCTCGTTTCCTTGGAGCAAAATGCATTTTGGATCACTCTTTGACTTTGTAAAATAGATTGTAAATCTGAAACCGGGAATATGACCAGTGTTTCAACTTTGCACTTTCATCTGAAGCTTTTCATGAATTTGTTATTAATTTGTTATTTGTTACTAGTTATTTATTTGTCATTTATTTGTTATTGATAAATAATTTATTATTCAAGTTTAATACTGAATACTTGATAATTATGTGATAATGTGTTAATGGCGCCAGTGGTTGATTTTCCGTAAATCGCTGTCCGTAAATATTTCCGCAAATATTTTTTGTAAAGGAAAAAGGCGTGAAAAAATCTATTCGCATTATCTATCTGCAATATCTATCCGCAAAATGTATCCGCAATATGTATCCGCAATGACCTATCCGCAAGAATCTACCCGCATATCCGCAATCCGCTACCCGCGTTTTCCACCAAACCTTGAAAGATCGTGCAAGCACCACTCAACGTGACACCTGTAACCCTCTGGATGATAGTACAGATGTCGCACTTGAGATGGAGATAATCAAAAGCAGGATGGATGCAATGCAATCTCTAATAGACTCACAACATGACCCCGGCGAGGTATCAAAGTTAAGCAATGAAGTGAAGCTGCTACAAATAGACCTTGAAGAAGAAAAAATGAGAAATAGAATTCTGGAGCTGGAAGTTTCACGCCTTCGGGATGAAATCAGCTTAATCAAATTACACCGTAACGCCCCAGCAAACAAGGCTGAGAACGACACTGATAATGGGACACGAGAGCCCCTAAACAACAATGCTGGAGCCAGTAAACACGTTAATTACAA
>JAODVM010259817.1:0-29301 GCA_025400095.1 Phenganax marumi | reverse complement strand
ACGGATCATGATAAATTTATAATAGATACAGAAACAAAAGGTTGCAGTAATATGTTAATTCAAATAAAAAATTTTCCATGAAACTCTGGACATGTACAAAGCACACTTGCTCTGCTCGATGTCAATAATAATGAATAAATAATAATAATAATAATAATAATAATAATAATAATAATAATAATAATAATAATAATAATAAATTCATTTAATTCCCTTTCTCAGCAGCTGATTTATTTTCTTCTTCACTATTAATAATGTTAGATTGTGTCTCATTGGCAGTATGAGCATTGACACCTCCTACAAAGAATGTGCCATCCGGTGTTTCACAATCATCGACATCTCTAGAGTTGCAATTAATATTTTTGACAGATTTCTCCAGACAACATTTTGCAAAGGGATTAAATTTAGAGCGCTTCCTGCATTTTTTTCCCAGATGCCCTAGAAGTTCCTCGTTTGTGAGAGTAGGAGCAGAATTTTCAATTTTTAATCAAGGACTTATCCTGATCAACTGGATCTTTGCCAATTTTTTTTTCTCATTTTTTTTCAAATATCTTTCTGTGAACAATGTCTACAGAATTTTTGCCATCAACTTTTTTCTGAAGTTCTTTTACATCTTTCTTCGTCTCCTCAGCAGCACATCCAATTTGTATAGTTTTCTGTAGTGTCAATTCTGGCTCTCTGAGAAGATGTTCACGAGGATGGTTGTCATTAATTCCACATATGATGTCATGGATGAGATCGTCTCAAACTGTTTCAAACTCACACTTGGCGCTACGCTTCTTTAGCTCAGTAATGAACTCATCAAAAGATTGACCATCTCTCTGTCTACACAAAATGAATTTGTGGCATATAAATGTTATGTTCTTTCTTGGGCTACGTTAATCTTGAAACATTTGAACCACGACTTTAAATTTCGTCTCCTCCTTCCACAAACTGCAATGTATTACCTATTTCTCTACCTTGCTTTCCAATACATGTGAGCAGTATTGATGTCTTTATTTTGTCAGACTTTCCATCTTTCACAGCAGCAGTAAGATAAAGTTTTAGTTCTTCGTGCCACTGCCAATTTTCACTAAGGTTGCCTTCGAACTTTAAGCAAGATGGTGGCTCAAATTTCTCCATTTTGCTAAACTCTTCAGCCTTTAGCAGTGCTCTCAATACACCTTGAACGATAACTTCTGCGCCGTTTTGGAAGCCAAATTGAAGGCCCCCATTGCATGTCAGGGGCTAAAAAAATACACTTTTTTGTTTGGTATTTTCTCCTATTTTAAAATAGCAAATGAATAAAAACAAACTTAAAAGAGCTTTAACCTTACCTGATGCTTTGTAAAATAGCATTTTTAAAGATGCAAATGATGTTTAAGCATATTTTTTTAAAGGTTGAATGTTGAAGTTTTGTTTGGTGTGTTCAAATTTGTGCGATATCTTGAAAATGCTGCTGACACCCTTGGAGATCTTGTTGACAAAATAATGTGTAACACACTTAGAACTACCCCATAAGCTATGTTTCACTTTTTAGAATTGAATTCTTTAAAAACGTAGTTTTTTCTTGTCTTTTCTCGCTCAAAAACAAGTTTTTTACTGAAATTCCCACCCCTTCATACTCACCTTAGTCCTTTTAAAACTGAATATTTATTGTGGGGCAAGCACCTTTGAACTTCAATTTGGCTTCACCTAATCATAGGATGAAAACATAGGAGTTATCATTCCAGGTGTATTGAGTTCACTGGTCTTTAGAGTTAGAACCAAATTCAGAGCTTAACTACAACTATATTGCTTAAATAACTCCTGACACCATGTTGTGATCGTAAGACATGTCAAATTTAATAAGACTTTAATAATTGAAATAACAATCTAAATTACAAAGTGCCAAATACCGAGATGAGAAGTGTTCAAACTAAAGTAAACATTGCTATTTCTACCATTTAGGTTCCAGGTGTATTGTCGGGCATGCAGGCAGCTATATAGCTAAATTATCATAATCATTACGCTTCCCACTTTCCCTACTTATTTTCTTGGCCCTTTCTATGTGTTCACATGATAATTTTAAAATTAGCAATGTGAAAATCTTGCTACTTGAGCCTGCTATCTGTGCAAAGTTACACTTGTGCATTACAAAATTAAGTGACTGATCCGAGCATATTATAAAGTTTCAGTTCAATGTGTAGGTCAAAAAGCATATTTTGCCAAAATGTTTGCAGTGGAATTAAACGATGCATACTACAATGTTTCATAGCCAATTTATAAACTTGTCGTAGATTTACGAATATTGGTATACCACCCAACTTTAGAAACCAGAGGCAATGTCAGTACATAACTTTGTATTTGGTTTTTACATATATATAAAACCATTGTATTTAGTCACAGTTACTCTAGAGAAAAGAAAACATCACTTTAACATTTTGACCTTTTTATTCATCATCAGGAAATGATGACTGATGATGACTAAGTACAGTTGAAACGTTGAAGTGAAATTGTTTTCTTTTTTCACTGTAAGTGTTCTTTTGCATACCAGTGTTGCTATATTGGTTTGGTATACCGTTATATGTGGTTTAGTGTAAGATATAGCAGTATTATGGTTATCATTAATTTATGCTGTTTTGTAAAGAACAAGAAAAGTTCCAAAACAAAAAAAGCAAACACATTTTGCCTTGAATTTCTGCATTTTCAGTTGTAAACTGTATTTTGTGTAGATCACAAATATCAGTGTGATTTGGTCTGAAGTGATAGTTGGGATTTGTGGCTAACTTCATAGCGCCTTGATTGTCTCTGAAGATAGTAAATGGTTTGTCTGTCTTATGAAGATCATTTATTAAACAGGTCCAACATATTGCTCACTTGTACTGCTATACTTAGACCTTGTTCACATGAACCCGCGACAACATTGAAGGCGTTCTCCACATCCATATCATAGTTGTAATATTCTTTCATGTTGTCAAGTTGTCCCGGGAGAACTCCTTATCGCGGGACAAAAATTGTCTCGGCTCGTTTATAAAACAATACTGTTGTTCATATGACTTGTCAAGTTGTCCTGGGGCGAGATCCGACCCGAGTGACTGCCTCTATAGACAGGGACACTCGCTTAGCCAGGACATAATGTTGTCCCGGGTTCATGTGAACAAGGTCTTAATGAAACATACTCTGCTTCAGTGAAAGATTTTACCCCAGTGTCTTGCTTTCAACTCAATGAAATAATTCCATTGCCCAGTTGAGAATTAGGTGTGCACTGCATACATGCCGCATGCTCGTACAAACAGGACCCATTTCCTTCTCCTTTCCTCCTTCTCTTTTAACCCCAAGAAAAAGGTTGTTTGTCTCTTTCTGGTCTTTTCTCTTTTGTCTTACTTCTCCCTTCCCTCTGCTCCAAAATCCAGGTATTTCATCTACATTTACCAGCAACAGAATGCTGCCTTAGCCTGTGTGAATCACTGCTTGGTGCTTGTAGTAGGCCTGTAGCACAGGGTTTGGCAAAGGTAAGTTGGAGAATCCTACAATTGCATCAATTTATGTGATGAGTATGTCATGGAACTTGGTGCAATATCTTGATAGACTATACCATATTGTCAGGATTCTTTAATAAATACTTTGAAGAATTTTTAATTTTAAAAACCAATTTTACCGAGCAGCAAACCTTTTCAAATTAACTTTGAAAATGAATACTTTCTTTCTAAATCTACTGAATTTATACAATTTGAATGTCTCGTTGACCTCCTGCTATTGTATGTTTGTTTGTTTTTTTGCTTGTTTGCTTGTTTGCTTGTGTGCATCTTGCACAGTTTAAAACATACCAGACCTGCATGGGGTGTAACTTATATCCGTGGGAACGTTTATTCATTGTTGGACCACCCTGTAAAATCAATGAAGTCAATTAATTATTAGCAATGTGTAAAACAACGTCTAAATTGTTGAACTGTTCATCAATTACCGGATGTGTACATAAAATTAGAATTGGATGCGATCCTATCTGTGCCGGCAGTTAGTTTTTTGCATGAATTGCTGAAATAGTGTGTTTATGTGTCCATGATATCGATGATCAACGCAAGACATAAGAAGAAACTTGACAACATGAAAGAATATTACAACTATGATATGGATGTGGAGAACGCCTTCAAAGTTTGAAGTTGAATTCAAGATTATACAGGCTCTAAACTGTTATGATGGGATGCAAATTGCACTCATGTGCCCACCAGACAACTTGCAAAATTTGTATGACTACAGGCAATTTCTCTTTGAAGGTCAATAGTGGAAATTATATTATAGACCTACCTGTAATATTACACACCTCACACTGTGGTGCCAAATTTTCTTATCTAAGATTCAGCATGCCCACTTTGGGGTGAATACAGAATTTAAAAAAAATGGTGAAGCTCTACACTATTTAAATGATAAAGTCTTTAGAGTTGGCCAATGGACCCACCAAGTCATCAACAAACTTACCTGAGGTGTTTCATTACAATTTTTGCACTTTTTTATACAGAAGACACAAGAAACATGCAATCGTTCTTTCTTGAGATTGAAACAGATCTACTTTGGCTTAGTAAATTACATAGCAATATGCTTCTTTAAGTTTAGCAACAAAAATCTATTTTATTAACAATTAAAGTAATTTCATCATACTAGCTACTAATCTATCGCATCTAGCGAACTTACAGCAGTCATCTGGATGAATCATCTAGCAAACAGAAAGCCTGCAGTCATTTGGATGTTCACCAACATCGCAGTATAAAACTTGCTGGTCAGTGATTGGAATTGTGAAGCCAAGCATTCCAATCAGTTGCCAAGTCTTAAATGTAGAGATCATTGCATTATGAAGCTAAATGTGGAAATGGCCTTTCTGCCTCTGTGCTGCCAATTAGAAGAGCTGCCAATACCATAAGAAGTTCCAAAACTTTGAGAAAAAAAACATGCTAAAACTACACATGCCGGCTAGTGCATCTCAATGGGTTCTGCACAAATTGTAGCATTAAAAAGTTCGTTGTGAAAAGCAGATGTTTGGAGTCTTATCGTCTGAGAACAACCACAGCTTCAGGGCTTTTCTTTATCGTTGCTGCAGATAAAGTACACAGCTCATACCTCTTGTCTTTGGTAATTTGACTGGTAAGTTCTGTACAAATGACACCAAGGAATATTACCACAGCAGACTGTTTCCAATAATCTGCTAGCAAGTCAGATGCATGCTTCTTAGGATTCCATTGCCTGGTGCAGATTTTTAGTCATTGTTCACTGGACACAACTAATCCATCCCAATTCAGGACCTTGGCATATGTACAGATAGACCACGAGTTGCCAAATAAATCTACAAATATCATTGTATTAACTGGCAACTTGGTCTCTTTTCTGAAAACCAAGATACACTTTCATCAGTTCTTAAGCTACAGGCTTTTACCTTGGTTATTCCATCCCAATTCCACTTCTCATTATTTGGATATAGTTTTCTATCGCATAAAGAAACACGCACTTTGTTTAGGGTAATGACCATGTACTCGAATAGGGCGAATATGGTCTCAAATACTGCTTGATTTTCTATCCATCTTGTCCTGCACAAGTTTTCCAATATATGCTTCTTGATATGATCAGGTGCTAGTGTGCCTATAAGTACATCCAAGATGTTTGAAGCTTTGAAAAGTTATTGAACAGACTAAAAAGTGCATGACACAAATCCATCATTTTTTGAAAACAAGATATTTTACATGCATAGCTTATAATTTGATTCAATTAATAAAGGCAACACCCATGGTAGTCTGTATTAGGTGTACCTTGGCAAATCTAGCTTTGAATCCTTTTCCATCTGGCCTCATGCTCGCAGTGGTGTCATACACCTGACCACGGCAATTGAGAAAGCCAATGCAATGATTTTCTAAACAACTATGTATGGCAGCAGCTATAGCCTCTGCAGTTTTTCTAGACATGAATGAAAGCAATTGCAAATCAGCTCAGCAAGTGTGTTTATACGTTGCTTATGCACTATCTTATTTGTTTCTTTTCTGATTTTGCTTCCCAACACCAGTTATTTCTGAAAGTCTTGATTTTATTCTGTTGTGACAAGCATTATAGCAATAAAATTTCCTTCATTAGGTACAAATGTTTCTGTAACGTTGACCTTGTCACTGTGTGAACAATGAAGGGAAGTGCGTTTTTGCTTTGCTTAGTGACTCAGTTGTGTAGCAATTTGTATCGCAATATCTGCATGCAGTGTATGTGTGATACATTTGCATTTACAACTATGTTTATGATAGTCTTTTGACTTGCTGGAGTTCAAGAGCTCTTTTAATTTATTAAAATTGTTAAATGGTGTTTTCACAAATGCATGTGAAGAATCCTCTTCACTGTCAGTCAAAAAAAGTGTACATAGAGCCCCTAACCACTGTTGAAGTCTTTGTGAGCACTGTATACCAGCCATTTGCATTCTTTTAGCCATTTAACTTGAAATGTCAGACATTTGTTTTGTCCAAAACATTGAGTCTCTAGCGTATTAAATGGGGCTGGCTTCCAACAGTGTTCAAATAATGTTAGCTTATCAGAAAGTGATATAGTACTTGCAGAAATTAAAACTCTGCTCATGTCCAAAGAGACATTACTGGTACTGACACATGACTAGTCTGAGAGTGGTTTTCAGATTGATTGCTGTTATTCTCTCCACCAACTGTGTATAGTTGATTGTTGGTTGTCAGAGTTCTATAAGTGTTGGAGTCACATGGCCTTCATCAGAAATGCCAGGGATGCTACAATTCATGAAAATGAACACTGCTATCAAGACTCAATCAACTTTTGAATCTCTGTCATCTTCTGGAATGAACAAATTCACCTGCTGCTTTCTATCATCAATCTTGGACTGATCATCAAGAGAATAAAATCTCTTCAAAAATGTGACATCTCAATTTATCACAAGGCTTTTGTTTAAAAATCATGCACTTGGTATTCTTGGTTTCTTGTCGATATCTAGCAAATATTAGCTTCTTTAGTTTTTGACCTAATAATCGACCACGAGAATCTTGAATATGGGCATAGCATACACATCCATGAACATTAAAACTTAAAATGTGTGTGACATTCAAAGAAACATTCAAAGGAGTTTTGGTACTTCAGTGCTGTTTTCAGGTTTTCATGATGAATATAAACTGCCTTGTTGCCAGTCTCTGCCCAAAAATCAAGACTAACATTTGCTTGATACATCGTTGATATTGTTTCTTCCATAGTAGTACTATTTAACTGATCTGCTACTTCATTTGTTTAGAGAAGTAGGGGGTTTCTGAATTAATATTACAATTCATTTTGAAACTTTTAATGGTAAAAATTAGAGATGAAAAATTTACTTGACGTTTCGATGTCATCTTGACATCATGTTCAAGAGAAATAAGTAAGTTACAAACTTAACTTAAATACAATTGAGAAGAGTTTATTACCATAAAACTTGAAATTAATGACTAATAAAAAAGTTTGGGCTTAATCGAGTTCTGTTGTCCATTAAAGCTTGGCCTGTATTGTCTTGTTAGCAGCATTTCATAAATTAAGCAATCAAATTAAGCATTCGAGAAGAACTTGAAATTGATTGTGACAATTATCTATGTTTTGTCCAAGTATTTATTCAGCATGCTTACCCATAACATTTACTTTATGCTGCTCAATGCATTGAAAAAGTGCCTTGTGGTGTACCCGACATAACTTGCATCACACTGGTCACATTTATATTGGTAGACAAAACACTGCTGAGACAAAAGAAATGTTTTTTTTTTTTTGTATTCCTAAGTCCATTTTGATTTTCTTGCTTACAAAGACAGGTCTTAATGACTTCCCACTTTTTCAGACAGGTCAAACAGCAGATTCTTCACTGTTCTGACAAACGTCTGGTCTTTAAATGGCAGTGTGACATTGATGGTATCACAGGTGATCTTAGTGATCAAGTTTCACTTCTTCACAAATGCATAAGTAAATTTGATTGCTTAATTTATGAAATGCTGCTAATCAAACAATACAGGCCTAGCTTGAATAGATATTCGGACTCAATTAAGTCCAAACTTTTTAATTAGTTGCTAATTTTAAATTTTGTGGTAATATATTCTTCTGGATTGTATTTAAACTTAAAATTGTAACTTACTATAGTTGTCTTGAAGATGATGTCAAGATGACATGAAAACGTTGAGTAAATTTTATATTGCTAATTTATATCATTAACAGTTGTGAAAGAAGACTCTATTAATTCTTTCTGGCACAAAATTTGAAAAAAATGGTTGGAAGTGTAATTAAATCCATTGTTGCTTCTAAGTAATATCACATTTTCCTCCTTCCCATTTCGATTGTCAAGAGGTTGAGTTGACATATTCTTTAAATTTTGCAGGAACCGATACTTGTTATTATGCATCTAATTGTACCATTTGACTCAACTTGCACAGAACCACACATGTCACCATGTATTTGCTTGTACGGTGTTGTTGCTCTTCCTGCACTGTTCTTTTGGTTTTCCCTAGTCTGCACCTTTTCACTCTTTCTGATGCTCTGCTTTGCAATTTTCTCCTGTAATGATTTTCCCTTGCCTTTGGTAAGCATAATTGTGAATAAAATGACTCAATCTCTGATGCCAAATATCAGAAGTTTGCTGATGTGGTATTGCTGAAGACTGCCCAAATTCAAGTGTTTACTTTATATGAGTTTCTTGTCAAAACCTCTACCACTCTTTGAGACAGTGCATTTCTCCTTGTCAAAATGAAGTCCAGCCTCCATTGGTGTCACAGCAGAGACTGAATGTAAATTTTTAGCTAATTAAGCTCTGTAGTAGATATTACTGTACCATGTCCTTGTCTTGCTTGGACCATGTTTGAATGTTCACCTTTCCTTTTGTTTCAACCATCATTGTACAGCCAATTTCAAACAATACGCTCAACTTCGTTGCATTTGAAGCATCACACGTTTTCATAGGTCACCATGTTTTGTGGATGAGATGTTGTCTCCTTTTTGTTAACCGCTGGTTTATATCCACATTTTTGTCATTGAAGACCAACAAGTTTTCAGTACAAAGACCCTGTTGCTGATATGTTTCTTGTGTAGTAGATTGCTGTCATGCGTTTTAGTTATTGTTGCTCCCATTCTTTTATTTTTCTGTTAAGCATTCCTCAATGTGTCTCATGTCAAGTAATTGCTTGACTAAAGACTTCATGGGCGCTGAAAGTATCATAAGGATAGGTTATAGTAGGATGACTTTATTGTAGCTGGGTAGCCTATGCATAACATACATAAACACATACATACGTACGTACATACATACATACATACATACATACATACATACATACATACATACATACATACATACATATGTGTGTATGTAATAAAGTGTATGCATGTATGTATATACATACATACACTTTATTTCAACTCAAATTATACAGAATATCTCAAACAAATGGGCTAATATCTTTGACCGTGCAATACAATATGAATAAAACTAGGAGTTACTATCGCAATGGAGGTGCTGCTTCTTGTAAGCAAACATTGCTAAATGCAAGGCTAGCCTGGCTAGGTGCAGCCCAGAAAGGGTTCACATGAGAATGCCTATTGAAACATCAGAAATGATAAAACAATTTAAGGACATGTTTGTTTTTGTTCATCTTTCTGTCTCTGGTACTTTACCTGGGTCCCATACTTTAGAGAGTTCAAATATTTTTCTAACTCCAGAGCATTTTGTGACAACTACAGTGCCATTGGATAAGCCAGCCATTTGGCATGAGATTCAAATATACAGCAATAGTTTCCTTGTTTCATTACAGCCATCATATAGCCTTCCTGTATTAGTATAGCAAACTATCATTCATTAATGTATTGAAAAGTACTAAATGAATACTACAGTAGAGAGACTCAGCTTTGCTTCTAGTTGTTGCCAGATCTTGTAGCTCCTTTATAATTTATAAACCAAATAAGATTTTATCTATGGGCTTAGTACTACTACAGGTACTAGAGTATTAATTTTGTGCTTCACTGGGCTCTACCACTATGGCTATAGTTGTCTATTATTTTGTGCCTCAAAGGGCTCTGCTTCAATTGGCTCTACCAGAGTGGGCAGTTGACTATTATTTTGTGCCCCACTGGACTCTAGTACAATGGGTATAGTTGACTATTATTTTGTGTGCCAGTGGGCTCAACTGCAATGGGTAGTTTACTATTATTTTGTACTTCAATCGGCTCGACCACTATCGGTAAGTTGTTGCTTTTTTCTGAAACTGCCTTAGACATGTCACTTTCATAAGAATATATGCTCTTACTATATGCAACACTACCACCAGACAGAACTGGGCACCTGGGTCAAAAACTGTTAAGCCACTATTCAAAGCTCTAAAGTAATTTCGTCTCCTTGCAATAATATACTATTCAATGTCAAAGTTGTTGGTGACCATTGAGTTAAAAGTTTTTTATGCGCTGTTAAAAGTCCCAATAAACAATTAAAGGCACATTACTTTCCTCTAGATTGAACATCAAAACCGTCGTCACCTTGATAATGTTCCAATAAATAAAATGACTTCCTGTGACATTTCGGTCATAAATTATTTTAGCTGTCAAGTTTACGAGGAGATTGTGATTGTGTGCGTATGTCCCACCAAGATAACAATTTCGGTATCCCCCCGGAACTTGTGACATACAACTGAGAAAAACTCGAAATTCCAGAATACTGACCTTGGCGAGCAGTGAGAAGACTGGGCATTGTCAAAAATAGTGTGCTGCTGAGCTGAGGCTTGGCAGCAATATCTATCTGTATATCTATACAATTTAAATTAAGAGAAATCCAGTATTCTTATTGCTGTTGTAAGTTTGTTAATATCCATAATCCTCCTCATATCATCATTGAGTGAGTTCCAAGTCTGTGCCGCTAAATATTTAATACATTCCAATCCATACTTGGTTGTTCTAGGTTTGGGAAAAGCCAATATATTTTGGCCTCTAAGCATATATTTAGAGGCGCTAACACTGAGCAGCCTTTTAAAAAAATTGAGATACCTAGATTACCAAAAACTCTTGAAAACAGCAGATAACATACTATAGATTCTAGCATTATACAATGTACTAGTGTTGGTTTGAAATAACAATTCATAGTTGCTTGACTCCTAATCTTGAAAAACATATCTTAATATGCATCTATTTAGAGACTCCACCAGGTGTCTCGAAAAAAAGTATCAGTGTTTGATTTAATAGAATCTGAAGGATTTATGAGCTATGACTTTTGAACAAGTTTTATATTCTTAAGAAAGGACAAACTTAGATTTTGATATACGGCACTTTATCTTTCATTTAATATTAGGTGAGATATAAATGTTTCAGCTGAGGCTTGATTTTAAAATTAGCATAAAAGTCTACTAAAATGGCCAGTTAAATTTCTTTGAAGTGATTTCTTATTTTTTCGTGAGTATTGAAGGTTTTCAAGAAATTAGCCTGAATCTTGAGTTACATGATACATAATGCACGATTACATATAATGTAAGTCAAAATTTAAGCTGACTTCTTTAAGACTTTCAGTACTCGCCAAAAAATTGATATTTTTCACTGAGAAATTTCGCTAAGAAATTTAATTGGCCGTTTTAGTTGATTTTTATGCTAAGTTTGAAATCAAGCTTCAGCTAGAAACATTTATATCTCGCTCAATATTGAATGAAAGATCAAGCACTGCATATCGAAATCTAAGTTTGTTGTTTCTTAAGAATATAAAACTTATTTGAAAGTCGTAGCTGGTAAATCTTCTACATTCTACTAAATCAAACACTGATACTTTTTTTGACACTAGGTAGTCTTTTGGCAGTCCTTTTGCTACAAAAATGTCAAATAAGGGAACAGTAACGAAAATGTGGTAAAATAAATACTTTACAAAATATTTATAACAGTTTTTTACTAAAACGTTTTCTAAATCTCTATCCCACCAAACTGATTGTTAACCTTGTCACATATTGTAGCGTATTCAGCAATAAGCTGGTATCCATAGTCGCTCTGCATGTCTAAGTAAACTATTTGCATTGATAGAAATAGATAAATCTACCCAATTTAAAAGGTGAAATGTGTTTCTGGAACTTTTTTGTGGTAATATTATTCTTGCTGCATGGTTTTGCAGTTTTTGGAGGTTTTGAGAACACCCAACAGGCAACTTGAACCAGACAACATCAGTGTAGACAAATATAGGTTACACTATTGTATTATAGATAGAAGTAGATGCCTTTATTTTCAAGCATGACCGTGTTCACAGAAGTAAACCTCAATGTTAACTCAGTTACAGATCTCCTCCTTATGGTCTTTGTATGATATCTGTTTGTCTAGCATTATGCCTAAGTAAATAAACCTTTGCACTGTCTTGACTGGTTTGCCTTGTAGTTTGATGCTAAAGTCACCAAAACAACCAAAACTTTTGTTTTGTTCCAAAAAACATAACTTTTGTTTTGTTGCGATTTAGAACGAGTCTGCTAAAAGACATCCTTTCTGCAACAAGATTTACAGTGTGTATAAAAAAATGGTAATCCAACTTTGTCAGGCTACTGTGCGTTTAATACTTAATTAAACAATTTTATTTTTCTGTGTCAAGAAAGAATAGATCCTTAGCTTTCAGATTTTACCATTCTCGTATCAATACGAGCAGAGATGGTGGAGAAATTGTTTGTTAGAAATTGTTGGTCGAAATCAAATTCTCCACCTGTGGGAATTCTAAGAAAAATGTAAAGACAAAAGATGGTGCATATTTAATTAATTGTCTGAAAATCATGTGTTGAATTTGCATTTTACTGATAACTGACATTAAGTTTTTCAAAGCCTTGCAGGACTAAAGTCAAAAAAAAAGTCCCATTCTCATTGGCAGAAAACTTTAATATTTAGTGACCTTTTTCTCAAAAGTCGTACTCCTTTATTCTTTAACTAATTGAAGCCTATGAAGGGTCATTTGAAAGCCAAATGATTGGAGTTTACAACAGTGTAAGACTCAATCGAATTTGCCAAATATTTTTTTGAGTTATTACATGCCAAAGTTGGATTACCTTGTTCTTGATACACACTGTGTATCATTTTGAAGAGATATTTCATATGCATTAGAACCAGGAAATAAATTATTGTATCATCGGCATACATACTAGTTGAGCAGGTCAGTAGACATTTTGGCAGGTCATCTATGTGTAAAAGAAATAATAGCAGTCCAAGCTTCTACCCTTGTGGATTGCCATAATTTAGCATTCGGGTAGTAGACAGTTTGTTCACATAATTCTCTTTGTGTCTAGTTAGCGAGTTATATTTCAAAACCAGCCCAGAATCTGGCCTCTAATACCGCAGTGTTGGAGCTTGTAAAGAAAACATCCATGATTGAAAAGATCAAATGCCTTTTCAAGATCTACAAACATTGCACCTGTTAAAAATGAATGTCTCTTTTACTTCACTCTTGATAGCATAATTAAATTTGTCATTGATTGATTGCATTGGCATATGAAACCTGTAGGCTTTACTCTTGTTTTCTAATTTTAGGCAGGATGAGTTGAGTTCTGTAGAAATCCGCACTTTGAGAATTCGAGCAAATGAGTTGATTGACTCGAAGTATGGATTTGATCGTTATAAGGATTCTGCTGAACGCCTTGGCTGGCTCATTAATATGCACCCAGTGAGTGAGATGTCCATTTTTAATCTCTAGTGTACAGGCTTGTCACACATTGCATTCCAGATGCTTTGACTGGCATAAATGGAGAAATGTTGTCTGGGAGCTCAGCAAACTCAAAGGAACTTTGTTTTTAAACTGATCAGAAGGATGAAACAATATATTTGTTCAAGCCTCTAGACAATCTCATTATTGCATGCAGTGTAGTTTAACACAAACATAGAACAAACTGGGATAGCAAAATCAAAATAGGTAAACGAGTAAGTGTGTCCAAGCATATAAATTGTTTTACTCATCTTTAAAATGCTTTTGAGAACAATAATTACTTGCATGTTTCACCGTCCATAAGCGGGTGGGCAATTAGTTATTAATCGACCTGGTAAAAACAAAGAAGAAAGCAGTGTAACTATACTGTTATGACAATAGTACATAATCGTTTAAGACGAAGTCTACTTTACATTAACGTAGTTTTCAATGATGTCCTCTGTTTAGAGTAAATTTTTGAAATCATAATAGTTTGTAATTAATCCCCCTAGTAATAAAATATCACTACTTCAAAATGTCCCCTACCGTTTAGAAGAAAACGTTAAGCTGTTTATATTATTTATTTAGAACTATGACAATTAGCTGTTATGTAGATTTTGAATGCGGGTGCATTAGTATAATTCGTTCTTTGTAATACTTTTAATTAGCACAAATTTATGCGAATACAGGATTTTGACAATGCCTTAAAAAGCAGAAAGAATATAAAAATTAGGTAGAAATAATTGTACACTCGTTTGTGGTCTAGCTATGTAACTTTTTTAGTGGAAATATATGGTTGAAAACATATATAGAATTATTGTTGTGTTCTTTGGAACAGTTTTAGTAGCAGGAAATGGTTGATAAACCAAGTGAAGTCGGCGAGGAGATAGAAGCGTCTTTGTCATTGGACATTGACCAGTTAAAACGGCAAAAGGAAGCCTTTAAAGACTCAAATATCGAAGCAGTATATGAAACTTTTACGTTTAATGTCTAACAAGAAATGCGAGAGTACAGATTTATTGCAAGGGTTGGAAGTGTATGAAGAAAAACAACAAGTGACGTTGGCAAATATTGATGAACTAATCATAGCTTATAAGACAGGCAGTGGCAAAAGAAATGCTTTAAAGACTTAAGACAAACTAGATCTTGTCACAAAGAAAACAAGTCGTGATGCAGTGACAGTGAAATCCTTTATTTCTGCTATGGATAGCAAACCAAAGATGACAAAATCAGCTGTGTGGGATACTGCACATTTGCAAGAATTTCGTAAAGAGGCATTTGGGCGTTTAACAGAAGAGTGTGAAAGGCATGCATGGGAAAAGAAGCCTGTTCAGACGGGGGATGTTGATCGCAATTTGGAACGCCTCCAAATGCCGAAATATGATGGTGATAAGTTGAATTTTGGAAGTTTCTGGGGAGCATTTTTGGCAATTGTGGACTAGACAAAGACACTTCCAAAGTATAAAATGTTATTATAGAAGGCGTGTCTGGAGGGGAAAGCAGCAGAGTTGATTATGCTGTTGGGCTATTCAGATGAAGCCTCTGAAGAGGCCAGAAGACCTTAGTATGGACGTTTGGAGGTAGTCATCGAAGAGTACAGGTGTTGTTAGATGGTCTTTGTAATATTAAGTCATTTCAAGATAATAATGTGCATGAAATTGAAAGATTTTCTGACAAATTGGTCCATACGATTGTAATGTTAAAAGAGAAAAAACAGTGGAATGAATTGAAACCGCGCAGTATGATGTTCCTTTTGTTAATTGAAAAAATTCCTCAGTCGATGTTGTCCAGATAGTTCTGTTGGCTAGTTGAGAATACTAAAGTTGAGACCTTGGAGGCCTTGAGCAATTGGATGGTAGAAGAGGCAGAGTTTTTGACTAGTGCACTGAAGACAAGAGAAGGCATGTCAATGAAGAAAATACGTCATAACAGAAGACCATTTCATAGTTTCACAACCTTGAATAATGGACTTGAGCGAAGTTCATGGTCATGATGTGTGGAGCTGTGCAAAACTCAAGGATGGTTTGTGAAAAAAAGATGGAGTGTGACAAAAGAAAAAAACAACTGTGTTATCGATGCCTCTCTGAATGACATTTAGGAAAAGACTGCTTCAAGGCATGTGTGTCCGGTATTCAGGGTTGTAAGAGTAATCGTCATCAACTGTTGCATGATTCTGGGGGTCGAGATCAAAACAGGAAAGGTAATCAGGAAGAAGTTGAAAAGGTTGGACAGCCTTCAACTGGTTGATCGCTTAAACCAGTCCTGGATTTAAAGGACGAGAATTTATTAGCACTGGAACAACATACTGGTCAAAAAGGGAAAACGTATATATTAGCAATCACAACTTCTAAGCCATCAAACGAAGTGGTATCATCTTGCATAGTACCTGTTTGGCTAAAGGCGAACGGTCAAAAAATAAGAGTTAATGCTGTCCTCGATGATGCTAGCAGCACATCTTATATCAGCAAAGAAGTGGCTGGGCCCTTGGACTTTCTGCGCAGTATAAGCCTGTCACAATTTAAGTTTTAAACGAAAATATTGAAACGTTTGACACAATGCCAGTGGACTTGATTGCAGAAAGCAGTGATGGCAATGTGCAAGTATCATTCCATCCATGTACACGTCCACGTCAGATAAGGGGGAGCTACAAGGTGATATATCGGAAGCATTATCAGAAATGTTGGTTGTACATAAAAGTATGTAATTTTCCGAAAGCTACAGTAGATCCATTGGTAGATGTGCTTATTGGCCAAGACCAAGTCGATTTGCGTTATGCACAATGTGATGTAAAGGGAAAGCCAGGCAAACCAATTGTGAGATTGGGTCTGTTAGGGTGGTCATGCATTGGTAATCCAGGAGAGAAATTGTCAGCATGTTCTTCTCTTCGAACAAACCTAGTTTATACATTCTGTGCAAAATCTCAACCATGTGAAGAGCTTAATGAGTCACTGAATAGATTTTTGGAGGTGGAGTCAGTTGCAGTCAAAGCAGAGCATCACGCGATTTGGTTGGAGGAAAGTGGGCATTGTCTCAATTGCGTGCATCGTTAGTTAATGACGGGGATCACTATGAAGTGGCAGATCCATGGAAAGGAAGTCGTCCTGTCTTGATAAACAATTATGAGACTGCACTTAATCAACTCAAGAATACTGAAAGACGGCTATTGAAGAACGAATCTCTGGGGACAATGCTTTTTTGTTCCAAGTCGAAGAGTTTCTTCAAGTACAGCTTACGAAGAAAATTCTAATAAGTTGAGTTTCAAATATATTTGATCCGTTGGAGTTTGTGTCGCCTTTTGTTGTTTGTACAAAGATCCTTTTGCAAGATTTATGGACACAAGATTTGGGATGGGACGATCCAATTGAAAACAATGTGTACCGTTGGGCCAGGAGTTGGTTGGATGAACTAAAGGATCTTGAGTCTTTAAAGATTCCTTGATGTCTGCAGATGAATAAGAATGAATTTGCGACGATACACACCTTTGTTGATGCATCGAAGGCAGTGTCGAAATACATTACCACCGTTTTCCAATTCGTAAAAGAAGTGTCTTAATTCTAATTTTACAGCCTATTTATACATATAGTAAATGGGCCCCCAGTGCCTATATACTGAACCTGAAATAACAATAGAAAGAATCTTCATGTTAATCTACAGGCAGTGTATGGAGCTGTTAGCTATTTGACAACTGAATACTTGAACGGAAAGCTCGAGATCAACATCATGGCATTGAAAACTCTTGTAGCACTGTTAAAGCCAGTGACTATTCCGTGACTTAAGTTGTTGGCAGCAGTTTTGGGATTACGGTTGATGTTGGTAATCGCAAGGGCATTGATTCTTTCCATTTCGACGGCGTGGTTTTGGTCTCATAGTATGAACGTGCTTCTGATAGTATGAACATGCTTCTGTAGATCCATGTTAGCAGTCGAAAGTATGCGTCTTTTGTGGCAAATAGAGTTGGCTTGATTCAAAGTCAAACCAATCCAGAGCAATGGCAATACATTGGATCAAAGGACAACCTTGCTGATCTGTGTTCAGGTGAAAGTAGGCTGCATACTTAATTACAAGTGAGTTGTGGTGGCGAGGTCCCCAATTTCTTCAGAAGAAGGAGTTGGTATGGCAATTAAAGAAGATTGCCAGTGAGGAAGACGTTGACCACAAGATGGAATCTACGTTCGTTTGTCTGATCCACCCTACCATTGCTTCGAGCGATCCTTCGTGGCGGTTGAGTCCAACAAGATGGTCCAGCGGGCAAATACTCGCACATGCCCTTTCTTGGGCGCTGAGATTTATTAATAATTGTCTTACCATAGTTTCAAATCAAGAATATGGTCTGTTGGATCCAGTAGAAGTCAAAGATGCACCGTTCGCTATAATTTGAGATGCACAGAAGGAAAGTTATAAGGAATATACAGTAATCAAGGAAAGAAAGTCGGTGCCAACAGGCAGCAAATTATTGAAATTAATGCCTAACATTAATGAAGATGGCGTACTGCTATGTGATGGTCACTTATGTAACACGGAATTCTTGCCATAGGAAGTTTGTTTTCTGGTCATATTGCTGCAAGGTAGTTGGGTGACTAAGCTGATCGATCATAAAGCATTATAATGAAATTGGGCGACATGTCTTGGGTACAAATCATATCTTGGCAAATCTTAGCAATGAATATTGGGTTGAAGCAGCTAGGGAAGAGATATGAGCGTAGGAGAGGGAATGCAACGAATGTAAACAGCGAAAAGTAAAGGTAGCGAGTCAAGTCATGGCACCACTCCCATTGAATTGGTTGCAGTTACCATTAAAGGCATTTTCTTGGGTGTCGATTGATTTTGGTGGACCCTTTATTACGTTCCAAGGTAAAGGCTGACCGAGAGAAGAGCGGTGGCTCTGTCTGTTTACATGCTTTTTGTCTCGTGCTGTGCATCTTGAGATAGCGTATGGTCTTGATACAGACAGCTTTATATAATGTTTAACGCACATGGCAAGTGAAAGGGGATATCCTTCACAAATAGTTAGTGATTGTGAAACAAACTTTAGTGGAGCTGACAAAGAGTTGACAATGTTGACAATGGTATTAAGTGGAATTTCAATCCATCCTTAGTACTGCATTTTGGAGGAGTACATGAGATAATGATAAAGGTAGGGAAAAAGGTGATTTATGCAAGTTTGAAAAATGCTGATGTTATTGATGAGAAATTATCGACTGTGTTCATTGGTGTCGAAGACCACTTACATACCAAACGGCTTATCCAAAGGATATCGTTCCGTTTACCCTGAATCACTTCTTACACAGGCACGTAGGAGGAAAATGAGCTTCTGAAAATGGTGAATACTCGCAATTTAATGCAAATAGTTGGAGAAGGGTTCAAGAATTGATTAATCACTGTTGGAAGCGATGGATGAGAGAGTGGTTGTCACTGATTAATATTTGTACGAAGTGGTGAGAGCCAAAGCATGATGTAAAGATTGCAGATTTGGTTCATGTGATATCTGCGGATCAATCTTGAGGGCATTGGCTGTTGGGTCGTGTAATAGACGTCTTTCCTGGAACAGATGGACTCATTTGGGTGGCAAAGGTCCAAGTCGGACAACTTACATTTACTAGACCAATAACAAAATTGGCACCTATCAAATTTAGTGAATAAAAAAAGAAAAAAAAAGGATATTTTTGACGGCCACTGCCAAAGGAAGTGAAGGATTGTTTAGAAGGAAGCGTTAAGATGTTTATATTATTTAGTTAGAACTATGACATTTAGCTGTTATTTAGCTTCTGAATGTGGGGGACATTTGTATGATTATTTCTTTGTAATACTTTTAATTAGCACAAATTTATGCGAATATAGGTTTTCGGCAATGCCTTAAAAAGCAGAAAGAATATAAAAATTAGGTAGAAAAAATTGTACACTCATTCGTGATCTAGTTATGTAACTTTTTTAAAGGAAATATATGGTCGAAAACATATAGAGTTATTATTGCATTCTTTGGAACACCTACACTTGATTGACACTAACATTGTTGAATTTATCAAAGCTAAAATTTAATTTCTGTGTAAAACTGTTTGCATATAGCAAGTTCTAGCTAACTGGTAGTCAGAAATGTTTTAAGATGCCTTCTAACTATAAATGTAGGCATTGTCATTTCGAGCTCATCAGGCAGGGGGTCCAACCTTGTAATGCTCTGAAGTGTGTGACTTGTTTTCCCCAATCAGTTCTTATCAGGAAGAAATGGCATACTTCCATTTCTAATGTTGTTTTGGTGAACTTGGGTAAAGGGAGCTCTAAATATGTGAACGTTTTCTGCAGTATTCATTTTAATTGCATTGTGGACATCAACATGAATGAGTAATGTTTGTTTTGTAAAGCAGAGTGGATGGTAAGTAGGATGCAGATGATAGTATGTAGTTGGTAAAGTGCAACAGGTAGTGTGTGAATTACTGTAAGTGCTACATGATGCAGGTGTTGTGTATAATGAAAGGGGTGAAGTAGGTAGTGTTGAGGAGTTGTTTTTAATGGAGGATACATTCTGTATAGTTGTGAAGTGGAAAAGTAAGTTTGTAAAATGCAGTGGGTATTAAGGTTGAGTTGGCTATATTGAAAATAGAGTGGATGATAGATGAAGAGATACTGGTTGCAAGCAGAGTGTAGCACTACAAGAAAGGGGAGTGGATAGCATGTGTCCCTTGCATACAAGAGTTGTGAGTAACTCCACTGCTTGTGTAAAGCCATGTGAGAGACCCTGCTGTAGGTTTGGATATATGGTCTGACTTATGAAAGATTTGAGTGCGGTGATGTTACATATGTGTAAGAGTTCAGGCCATTTCAGCCATGTGGCAGCCGCTCTTTTGTCAGAGCACTGATGCATTGATTTGGAGATTTGGGTTTGGGGATGGCTAGAAGTTTGATGTAAGTCTATCTTTGAAACTGGATTTTATATTTGGTTTGGCGTGTAAAGTGGGGTGAGTGATATGGGATGGGTAGTGTGTAATTGAGAGTAGGTGGTATGCTAAAGTGGCATAGTTGGTATGTAAAATCCAAGGAAAAGCCAGAGTGATTTAAAATGGGTAGTGAGTAGAGTAGAGTAAGCTGTATTTTTCATTAAGTGGGTAATGGCTGCTGTAGATTTGGTAGGGAGCGTAGTATAGTTGGTATTTTGCAAAATGCTGTGCTTAGTACATGAAGTGCAGTGAATCCTGGGTAATGTGAAGTGGGCAGTAGTAAAGTGCATACCATGTTTACAGGTGTGCACAGTAGTTTGTTGGAATTGTAGTGGAAAAGTGGTGCGGGTAATTCTTTTAGTGAATTGGAATGACTTGTAATTTGGAATGGGTTGCATGGTTAAGTGACTTGTAAAATGCAAGAGTGGCGGGTAAGTTGAGTAGTGCTGGATACAGTGAAATTGTTGGCATGATACAGTGGTGGAGAATGAAAACAGTTGTGGGTAACTTGGGGTGGTAGAGTATAAAATAGAGTGATCATTTCTTTTTATTTGCTACTCAATAATCACTACCCTTTTTTCAATAACTGTTGCTTGCAACTGTATACCCAACACCATTTATACTTTTTACTTTTTACTCAATACATGCTATCCACTTGTCAATAACCAGTGCTCACTGTCCACTATCCCATAGTCACCTCTGATTTTTAAATACTCACTGCCCAATGCTCAGTAGTCACTACCGATTACTGACTATCCATTCACTACGAATTGTCTGCTTAGTACCTACTAGCTTCCACTTTCTGTTTATTATCCACTACTCACTACCTAACAACTACCCTGCCACATGCTGCCTATTATTTGCCACCTAGAATTACTTTCTCCCTACCAACAGAGAACTGCACACAGCCTACTATTCACTAGCCACTGCAATACCCACTATTTAGGACTGTCTACTCACCATCATCTACTCCACTGCCGAGTGCTCTCTTTCACTAGTTATTATCGATACTTGCTACCCACAACTGATTACTCAAAATGCACTATACCCTATTCATTGCTGCCACGCGATACTGCTACTTGCTACACATTCCATACCCTAGTCATTTCTGCCACATAATACTCACTATTCGCTATACATTCCATATACTTGCTATTGACTGGCTACCTACTGCTCACCACCAACTAGTTACTAGCCACTACATACTACTCCCTACAACTTACTCACTACCCACTGTTTACTCTTCTCTACTGCTTCCCTCTATTACTACCTGTACCAATCACTTACTACCTGTACCAATCACTTTCTACCCATGGGTGACTACTTGCTACTTACTTGCCACTACTTGTTATATGTTACTCACAACTCGTTATAAATTTCCCACTTTTCACTGTGCCCTTCCCTCTACCTACTACTCACGACGTGTTAATTACTGCTCGCTGTTCTGCACTCACTGACCACTTGATGTTACTTACTATGCACTGCTGACTACCTGTTATCTACCACTCACTGCCCCTTGCTGACTACCTGTTTATTACTTCCTGTCACTCACTATTTCTTACTCACTGCCTTTTATTTGTTATCTGCCACTCACTACTTAAAAACTAATTAAAAGAATGAGATATGCTCTGACTAAACATTTTATTTATTTATTAAATTTTTTATTTTGTTTTATGTATTTTATTTCATTAGTCTAATCCTAGCCATGTGTTTTCGATTTTGTCTACTTACAAACTGGTACTCATTATCCATATTCATCCACTATCCACTGCACCGCATATTCGTTACTTTGAAGCTCATCAACCTGAACTTAAACTACTCAAAAGTTAGTACTAGTACATTATTTACTTTGACATAATTTTAGATGCATGTAATGGAAAACATGCACAGATCTAGGAGTACATTGAAAATTCAGGCTTGTACTATAGGGAGATAATCATATGTTTAATCAGGCCCTTGTCTTTAGACTGAGGTGTTAGACGATGAAAAGAAGCTGATCAGTGCCGTGGACTTGTACTTCATACAGGATGACGGAGAAAAATTCAGGGTAAGTTCAATAATGAATGCTGATCAGACTGTACTGTGCATTGGCTCATTGAAACTGCCTTCTTGAATGTACTGTTCAGATGCATGCTGGTGGTCATTGTTTTGATGAATCTAAGCACTTAGTGGCATGTCTATCCATTGTAACTCTCCTGGACAATTCATCAAACTATGAAATGCTGACAGGAAGTAATTTTGGGTTGTGGAAATGATGTCACAAAAGGGCTTACATGTAGATAGTACATATGTGGGATTCTGTATGTCTGGGCTGGCAATAGCTCATGTAGAATGTACATGCCTGATATTTCTTGTGTATTTTTGAAGCAATCCTGAGTGTTTTGTGGGGATTTCCATGCTCACTGAAATCGACAATCTAAATATAGTTTGTCAGTAGTTGTATATTGGCGGGTTCTGCCTCATTTCGGCCACGCCCTCTTTTTTCCAATACAAATCTTATACTTTAGTGCCATTTTGAATTTTTAATGAGATCAAATTTTAGCAGTAGCAACGAACGTCATCAAAATATCATGAATAACTAATGAAATAGCACTTTAGTACAAACCTATTCTAATTTGAATGAGCCACCTGCAAAAACGTAGCAGGGGGTTTCCCTCATTTGCATAATAGGTCTGTGGAATCGGGTGAAAAATTCAGCGTATATAAGTAAAGAACAAAATGAACCCATACCAAAAACAAAACACAAAGAATTTCAAAGTCTCAAGTTTTAAATTAGTAAAAGATAGTACTACAGCTAATTTGCATAATAGGTCGGAGAATCGGGTGATCAACTCAGCGTATATAAGTAGAGACAAAGCAATGACTTCAAGCCAAAACAGAAATAATTCTAATGAAGCTATATTGAAAGAATGAAAGCAAAATTGTATGAATATAATGAAAGATATAAGAAAAAAGTTGAAAGTAGAGAAGCAGATGAAAATAAATTAGATGATAAGACAAAATCAAGGTTATTACAAATTATAAACCAAGAAGACGATTTTGAACCAAGAAAAAACAAAGTATCAAAATCTCAGATAGTAGAAGATAATGTTACAGCTCATTTGCATAATAGGTTGGGGAATCGGGTGATAAATTTAACGTATAGTAGTAGAGAAAAAACAATGAGTTTAAACCAAAACAATAATAATAAAATGAAGAATAATAAAGTCGACACCAGCAGTCCACCTGTTGAAAATGTAAATAATCCAAAGTTGAACTTTTCACGATTCAAACATGCAGTAATACAACCAAAACAAAAAATAATAAAAGACGAAGAAAGCTGAACAGGAAGACCTTTTGGGCGAGCTTCAAAAGAAGATTACTTTCCAAAACCTGAGACGGACAAAAACCTAAATCCTGGAGGTACGACTTCTCAAGTTATTCCTCATACTTATAGAAATATGGACGACACAATTAGTCGAGTAGGTCCAAATACTTCAGCTAAAAATGCTCTTCAAAGATTTAGGACGACTCAAAGATATATAAATAATGTAGGACAACCATTAGGTTCTACTAAATTAACTACTCCAAGTACTTTAACAGAAAGGATAATAGGACCTATTAGAGAAGACCTATAACAAAACCAAGAACAAAATTAATAAGACAAAAACCAAGCGCGGAGCGGGCGCAGGGTGCCTTACCAAAACCAAGAGATAGAAATATTCCTCCAAAAGGATTAAACGAACTTCAAAAATTGGATCGAAAAGTAACAAAATGGGGTCAGAAAAATATTCATAAATATTTAGACACCTTAGAAAGAACTTTAAACAAAGAAGATTATGACAATAATACTGTAGACTTTGTTACAAATTATATCAATAGATATCTAGACAAATATAGGAGAACGAACAAAGCGTGTGAGAAAAGCAAACCCACACTAAAACCACGAACAAGACCAACAAGACCGAGCAACGCAAGGCTGACGCGTCCTCCCCCTCCACCACCATCTTTACTAGACACTCCATTAAAGTCAATAAATGTAGAACCTCTTAAACCAACACAGTATATAAAACCAAAATTAAAAGCAATACCAAAACCTAGGACGTTTGTGAGAAGAAAACTTAATGAGTGGTTTAATTGGTTAGAAGACTACATTCCAGATAAATTAAAGACTAAAGTGTCGAAGTCTTATGCGAAAATGAAAAAACAAGTCATGGAGGTGTTTGAAAGCGAGCAAAGCAAGCACGAACGAAGTGAGCTGAGTGAATATAGAGAACCTGAACCTATTCCAGAAGATCTCCCACCCATTGAAGAATGGGAGACGGCACTTCAAGGTCATGCACAAACATTCATAATAAGAGGTGAGCCTGGTTACAACCCATACACATGGTTGCAAAGACTCAAACAAAAACTTATAGACTATTTAAGAACACAAGAAAATAATAGAATTGAACTTGTGTTGGTATGTAATATGTTTTTACAAGATCCTACTACAGGTGTAGTAACGAAGGAGGACGAGGACCCTTTTAGCTCTGGGTATAAAAGAATACTAAAAGGATCAAACGTGGAGGAAATTTATCAAAACATGGTTAACAAAATACTAGCTAGTTTTGAAGAAAAACAAAAAGAGGGCTCAGGGTGGCTATTTGCATCTATAGAACATTTGTTGATTCATAAAGGAAAATATGATCCTCTCAAGGGTTCATCTTATATCCCCTCGCCTAAGAGGCTCGTTGATAAGAAAGCAATTATAAATCCAAAGAATGACTTCATAGACGAGCAAAGCAAGCTTAAGTCTGATGATCAACAATGTTTTAAGTGGGCGGTGTCTATTGCAAAGTTTACAAACATGTCACGACGAAGAAACCGTGAAAGAATAACAAAACAACTCATAGAAAAATCAGAGACCCTCGATTGGACAAACATAAGATTTCCTACACCAATCGAGGACATCAAGAAGTTTGAAAATAAAAACAACTTAAAGATAAACTTGTTTGGCTATAATGAAGAAGATAGAGTTTTCCCGATGGGTGACATTCACGATGACCCAGACATTAGACTCTTACTATTAGAAAACAAACATTACTGTTTGATTACAACATGTCTAGGTTGGTTGGTTCACAAGTGTCTATGAAGAAGAGGGGAGTTGGATAAACATCTAGGACAAGGCATGGTGCAATATCAAAAACAATACCCAGTGGATTTTGCTATTACGTGAAATGCTATGATGACTCTGTGTATAGTCCAAAATTAGTTCACTACAGGGCGAAGCTTGAAGACGATGACGTATCCCAAGTATTTGTGAGTAAAATAGAAAACGAGTTAAAAGATCTCCACCATAAGTTTAGATTCCCAAAAGATATAAAAATGACAAAGAAGGACAAGCAAAAATTCAAAGACGCTACTCATTGTTATGTTTGTAAAAAAGAATTTGGAACTAAAGAAGATAAAGTCAAAGACCATTGTCACTTCTCTGAACGCTATAGAGGTGCGGCGCAGAGTAAATGCAATCTCATGACGAAAAAGCCAAAGTTTATCCCAGTCATATTTCATAACTTAGAAGGATATGATTCCTATCTATTCATCAAGGCACTTGCAGACACACCTGGGAAGGTTAATTGCATTCCAAAGAACGAAGAAAAATACATCAGCTTTACGAAGGACATAACCGTGGACACCTTTGTAAACAAAAAAGGAGTGTCAAGTTAAACAAAAAAAGTGTCAAGTTAAACGAGAATTATGATTTATAGACAGCTGCAAGTTTATGAACTATAGCTTAGAGACCTTAGTAGGAAATTTAGAACCATCAGACTTCCACAATTTGCGACTCCACATACCAAAAGACCACGTAAAACTATTGTCTAGAAAAGGAGTCTACCCTTATGATTATGTAGACTCGATAGAGAAATTCTCCGAGACTCAATTACCTTCTAAGCAAGCGTTCTATTCTAAGCTGAATGATGAGAGTATCTCAGACGAGGATTATACCCATGTGCAAAGAGTTTGGAAAACGTTTAAAATGAAAACGATAAAAGACTATCATGATCTTTACCTAAAAACAGACGTTATACTACTCTGCGATGTGTTTGAGCAATTCAGAAAAGTTTGTAAGAAATATTACAACTTAGATCCAGCGTGGTACTTTACTAGTCCAGGTTTAGCTTGGGACGCGACCTTGAAGCTAACCAACGTAAAGCTAGAATTATTAGACAAAGAGAATATACACCTGATAATTGAAAAAGGAATTTGAGGAGGTGTTAGCATGGTGACTAAGAGATACGCCGCAGCAAATAATAAATACTTATCTGATCCTACGGGCGCTTTGCTGTACGATCCAGAGAAACCAAGTACTTATATTCCCTACTTGGATGCTAACAACTTGTACGGTTGGGCGATGATGAATAATCTTCCTACACATGATTTCAAATGGATGGACGACCAGGAACTGAAGAGCTGGCAAGACCTTGTTCCATGTCGAGGTTGTGTATTGGAGGTAGACTTAGATTATCCAACACATCTCCACGACCACCATAATGACTTTCCACTAGCTCCAGAAAGAATCACCATAGGAATAGATGAAGCCATCTCCACAGAGAAACTGGTTCCAACTTTGAGATCAAAGAATAACTATGTAGTACACCACGAAAAACTAAGGAAGTACCTTCAGAATGGACTAGTATTAACAAAGATTCATAAAGGCATTTGCTTTGAAGAGTCCACATGGTTGAGATCTTATATAGAACTCAATACAAGTCTAAGAGCAAAATCTAAAAATAAGTTCGAAAAGGACTTCTTCAAGTTAATGAATAACTTCGTGTTTGGGAAGACGATGGAAAATATCAGAAATCGACAAGACGTCACACTAGTAAATTGTCAGAAGAAATTCAAGAACCTTGTTAAGAAACCAAACTTCAAGAGGTTTACGATCTTTTCCGATAACTTAGTGGCTGTTCATATGTATAAAACAAAAGTAGTCCTCAACAAGCCCATCTACGTTGGAATGACTATTTTAGACATTTCAAAATCATTAATGTACGACTTTCACTACGACTACATAAAACCAAAATATGGTGAAAAAGCGAAACTATTGTTTACGGATACGGACTCTTTATGCTACGAAATTCAACCAGAAGACTTTTACAAAGACATAGCACCAGATTTGGAAAGACTATTTGACACCTCCGAGATTATCACAGACAATCCATTCATCACCAAAGGACTTAAAAAAAGAGACCTGGGTTGTTCAAAGACGAGTGTGGTTCAACACAAATAGTAAAGTTTGTTGGACTTCGATCAAAGTTATATTCCTATGAGAAGGAAAATAGTAAAGTGGAAACACGTTGCAAAGGATTAAAGAAATCTGTCAAAAACAAGACCTTAACCATCGACGATTATGAGGACTGTTTATTTTCAAAAGTTTCACAAATGAGATCTATGAATGTGATAAGAAATAGAAAACATAAAATTTATTCAGAGACTGTAGCTAAAATAGCACTGAGTGTGAATGATGACAAGAGAATAATACTACCCAATGGAATAGACACGTCTTATGGACATTACAAAATGAGCAAAGCGAATCAAATGAACAAACCCTTAAGTCATGATTACTACATAATATAAAAAAAAATAAACTATATAATAAAAGAACAACATGCCTGTAGCAAACAACGAACAAACAGAAAAGAAAGAATATATCAATCAAATTTATAGTGCTGGAGTATCAACGCTGTCCACCGTGGGTGTATCGATGTTGAGTAAGAAAGCGTTTGGGGAGAGTCTTGGGACACCACAATCGATGCAAGGAACCTTAAAACTCACTGGAGCTGTGATGATGGGATCCATCCTGGTGAAGTACCTCGAAGACAAGAAGATCATCCCTGAGAAAATTGACAAATGAGCGCAGCGAACAAGTGAAAAATAAGTCAAAGATTCTTCTTAAAATAAATGGCTTCCATGGTAGTAGGAGGACTTTTTAATGCATTCGCTTTTGCTGGTGCTGGATTTATATTTAGTAGATTAAATCATAATGGATACGAAGAAGAAATGAAACGACACAACCTCGCGATGGAGAAACTTGCTGCAGACAAAGAGGCTTGGTATGAGAAAGAAGTCGAAAGAAAAAACAAGATTGCAAGATATCGACAGCAGTTGTCCGATGCAAATAAAGATATCAACACGACAAACAAGTCATTGGACTATTTAGGAAAGATAAAAAAACTAAAACTCGAATGGACCCCAAAACCAAGATTAGAAGACTAGTATAAACCTTTGAAAGAAATGCAAGAATACCAACACATCATCATGGGTATTTTAGGCATCCCTGGAGGTTGGGCGCTTGGAAAAATAATTTAAATATTAGACGTAGCGCGAAGCGGGTGCAAAGCACCTCTGAGCTAAAGTTGAAATATATTTAAAGTATATTTCAACTATTTTTTTTCTTAATTAATCAATCAAAGGAGTCTAATTTTATCTATGGTTTAACAACTTCTGGTTTTGGTTCTGGTCTCACTTCGTTCGTATTCGCTTTACTCGCTTCTTGCTTTTCTATCTTTGTTGTTGGTGGGTTATTTTTAAAATGACACTACCACATGTAGCAACTTATTCCAACACCAAGTATAGACACTACTACAATGGGCGTATATCCCCAACTTGCTCCGCTTGTTTTATTCAGATCACTTTGTTCGTTTTCTTGAAGTTTTTTCTTTTTTGCTTCTTTAGCTTGTTTAGAAATAGCTGCAAGTCGTTTACCAGCTTCTACTTTTCGCGGAT
>JAODVM010259706.1:0-12540 GCA_025400095.1 Phenganax marumi | reverse complement strand
CGACTAGAAAGGTTTATTTCTTACTCTTTTCATTTTTTAAAACTCGCTTCCAGTGCATTTGCAGTTTTTGAAGTGGCCAATTACAACAGAAGGAAACCAGAGCAGTGAGAGCAACTAGCCAACATGTGCATCCTCTCTTACTCTTAGGTGTACCCAGTGTGGCTTTCCATTACTCCTTTAAAGACCTAAATGTCACCATTTATCCTGTATACCACTCAGTACACGATACTTTCAATTGGGTCGCAACATTTGTCGATCCCAGTTTCCTTATCCACCTGTCCATGTGTAAGCTGACAGCAAGACTTCTGTTGCGCATCAGCGATAAAAATTTTCTTCCTCTTGACGTCACGAAGTACAGCGAAGCTTTGATCCGTTCCATGAGAACATTGAAGGTATCAACTTAGACGCAGCTAACTTGGCTGCTACATTTTAGTTATCTCTGCAAAGCGACCAGTTTTCTTTTTGAACTTTACAAGTGAAGGTAGTCTTGAATAATTAATAAAAATCCAAAAGTAGGTTATAATACATAAAGCTGTTTGAACTCCGCTCAGTTTGCAATATCTCCACATTTTCCTCCAAACCGATAAAAATTCTTCAGTGAAATCATCAACAATTTATCAATCGATCCTATACTTTCACACTTTTCAATTTATCTTTTTAGACGAATGCTGAGTCGCAGTTAAATGCTGCGAACATCACTATTAATCATGTTGAAGAAGCGATTCAGGACTTTAACAAAACTGCTCATGATTTCAAAGAACGGCGCAAGTTTTTGGAGTTCGTGGAAAATTTCTCGAAGCTACGAATTCTCAACAACCAATTGATGAACCTGGAGAAAATTTTCATCAATCCTTACGGACTCCCTGGTCGACCAGACACAAGAAATATTGTCTTCGCGCCTTCTACTGTGAACTCTTACGGAAGCTCAAGTTTTCCAGGAATTTCAGACCAACTTTCTGAGAACCCAGTCAAATGGTCCGAAGTGAAAAAGCAGATTAATATATTGTACAAGAGCATCAAAGAAGCCGATACATTCTTGCAGCCAGTTTAGAGCGAGGGCTGATGTCATGGAGTCACTAACGCTAGACGAGGGGTAAATTACTCTGAAAAAAGTGTACGAAGATTTTTTGGATCAAAAAATCCCTGTAATTTTTGTTGGGATTTTGGGATTTTTGGACAAATTTTCGGGGATTTTTTGAGAGATTTTCTTTGAAGTATTTTTCCGGCATTTTCTTTTCCAGCGAATTTTTTCCACATATATTTGCGATATGTGGGCGTCAAATTTTGAGAAATCAAGTAGTTCTATATGAAATCTATGTTTTCTCAATGAAATCTATGTGATTTTTTGGGATTTTTAGAGATTTTCTTGAATTTTTTGAGATCTTTTGGGATTTTTACAGAGTTTTTGAAATTCTTTAAGATTTTTAGGACTTTCGGGGGACTTTAATCTTGCAAGATTTTTTTGGATTTTGAGCGAAGTGTACGAAGTTATTCAGAGTAATTTACCCCTCGACGCTAGATTTAAGCCATTAGACGCGTCCCTGTTATGATTCTGCAGACCGAAAGCAGCAAAATTCAACAACTTACGATTTTCCCCTTGCTTTTCACGAGATTTTTCGTAACTTCCAATAACGCCCCAAACTTGTATAAAAAATTACGAATCGATCTATCGGCCCAAAAAAGCGCGTTTCAGATCATGTAAACATGTTGTAAGAAGTTTGAAAATTTAACGATAGAATCACAAGGGTATCTTTGCTGAAATTTAGCAGCTTTCCAATTCCGTCCCAATTAAATCGTCCGAAATATGTCGCAGACATTACAAAGCAATATATATTTGCACAAAAACATATTTTAAAAGATTTGAAAATTTTACCATTTGCTAACATTGGCCTTCAGAATCATAATAATCCCTCATGTTGGATTTTAGTTAATTTTTTCTAAATTTCTAGTTTTAACAGTTTAAATTTTATTTAGTTTTTCACTTTCTTTCAATCATTAGCTTTGTATTATTCGCACATGAAGGTTGATTTAAGGTGCTTTGGTATGAGAAATAGCAGACTGTTGTGTTATCAACAAACTTTCCACTTACTAGTCTTTATTTCAACACGGTAAAATATAGTATGGTACAATAATATTTACAAAACACCTAGGTAACGAATAACTTAAACTTAAGAACATATATACACAGAAGATTAACACGTAAACTTTTGAATTACTACAACAAGTATACTGATTTCACAAGATTGCCGTTTTCCTCTTCGCTTTTTCACGAAGTTTTCAAAATTTTTATTTGTTCCCCAAATCGTCCCGAATTTAATTGGCTTAATCATTACTAATCAATCCTACTTGCCGAAAAAAGTCATTTTTAGATCATAGTGTGGTCCCATTCCCCGCTATAACCTCGAAACAATTAAAGCGAGTTACAAATTAACCACTTTCCTTACACTCCCTGCAGTTTAACATTTGATTGCATGACCTTCTTTTATGGGAACCAGACAAGTGGACGTGATGAATTTGCCAGTGATAGCCGAAAGTTCCCGAAAACAGGTAAACAAGTAATAGATCAATGAGAACCCTACCTGCGTGTCAATCTTTTTCTCTTTAGGTGGGCATCAAGATTCCTAATAAGGCAGCGAGTGATAATACGATCGACTTCACAGCTTTTTCTCCTATATAAAAACAGGAAAATTGTATTTTACCAGATATAGAAGACTTAAGTTAATACATGAATAATGAAATGAATGAAAAGCATTTTCTCATGATAACTTGCAAATTAACCATAATCTGCTGTCGTCGTATATAGTGCGTATAAAGAAAATTGTGGTTTTACCACATACAGAACACTAGTGACTACATGTATTACAAGATAAATTAACATCATTTCCTCATGATAACTGCAAATTAATCATAATCTGTTGTCGTCGTATATAGTGCGTATAAAGAAAATTGTGGTTTTACCACATACAGAACACTAGTGACTAAATGTATAACAAGATAAATTAACATCATTTCCTCATGATAACTGCAAATTAACCATAATCTGCTCTCGTTCTATTATATACTGCTTATAGCTAGTTAAGTAAAATATTGGAGATTTGTTTAGCTGAACACCTTCGAGACAATTCTAGTGGCGTGTGAAATCTGGAAGTTTGTTTAATCCAATTTATGCAAAACAAAACTTAAATAACCTTCGGTAGGCATCACGCTTACAGAGTCTGTAACGAAGTATGAATATAGCCTAATTGCGGGGCCGTATAGAAAATGAGATCTGCGCAAAGCATTGACCAACATTCGAAGTTTCGTTAATCCGTTTCAAACGAAATAAGATGAATATATTCCAGAATATAAGTCACTGGTTTGAGGTGAAATGTTGAAAATTTCAATCCTACGCAATGTTAAGTGTTATATTAAACTACTGTTGACATTAGCTAGGTCGTGAATAAACGAGTTAGTTTCGATGCATGAAAAATACAAGACCTCCGGGCAAAGTGTATATATAAAAACAAGCTAGCCTCCGATTCTTTTTACACTTGCTATAGCTGTTGCTCGATTGTTGTTTTTGATAAGATGTATCTCTACAGTTCGTCCAAATTGCGCATTCTATGCAAATCAAATTGCGAATGTGATTGAGTGCAAATGAGGTATCATCAAACAAAAACAGTTTATAAAAACAACGCTAGGACAAAATAAATCACTGTAGAAAATTGAGTTTAAAGCTGATGGAATTATCCCGTATAAATACTTAAACATTATATACTTTAGATTATAAATCAGTCGAAAAATTGCTAAGAAGTAAGTTAATCAGCTGAAACAGTTTCCATGTTATTTCGCGATCATCAATAAACTACTCTAATACCCGCTGTTCGTGCTTGCATAAAAGGCTATAAATATATTCTACGAGACATTATAGTCATGTTTAGCTTTTCTAGCTTTTGATGACGATGGCTTAAAAATATTTTAATTAACATGTTCCCGCAACTCACTAAGTTCTTGAAATTATCCGCTTGTTTACTATATGTGCATGGCGGTCAAAATGTCATCGAATGACGTATACATGCTGTCAAATTCTCAATGAGCAATTAAAAAGCATTTCTAGATAAGGGCGTATTATCAATGCAGCAGAGTAGCATTCCCCATGATCAGAAATATAATTCTTAAAAAAAAGCTTTTTACAAACGTATGAATCATAATAAAGGCGAAATGATCGTAAAATGTCAATCACTTCACTGAATCTTGTTTTTTTCATCATTCAACCTTGTTTACGGTAAAAACGATTCGATATGAAATAAAAATCACAGCGCATAATAAGAGCCTTGCCTATTTGCAAAACAATAACTTCATTGACTATGCGGTATGATTTCACACAATTTTCATTTCCGAAAATTTCATTTTTCAATTATCAAACTGCAACAAACTTTCCCCCTCCAGAAAAATTCTCAGCGTTGTGACGTCATAAAATTAGTCAGCAGACTGGTCGTCTCCAGTTTACTCTCATGTGCACCGCCAGTTTTCAAAGCATCCATAATTTCAATCAGGTCTAGTTCACCGAGAGCACATCACATCAATCGCACCTATTGTTCAGATATTACCTTAATTTTTTCGTTTTACAAAGGAGTATTGAATGACTGTAGATGGTGCTCAAATCATAGCAGTTATCATGAAAAAATTACAGAGACATTCTTAAGGTCCATTTACGCAGGTGCTTTGTGAAGCGATTTTTTTCGTGTTGAATGACGTGGTTGAGTGGGTAACTCGCGAAAAACTTGGTCCAACAATTTTGCTAATGCACTCGCCAGTCAACGTACTCGATCACATACGCTAAGAGAAGAAATATCGCAGCAAAAATCGCCCGTGTAAACGGGCCTTAAAATGAACAGCTAATCTGAATTTGACCATCATAGGCTGCACTTTGAAGCTGAAAAACACATCAACGAGTTAGGATAAATTTAATTTCCTTGCTTTTTAAAGTAAAGAAACGTTTGAAATCTTCCACAATTCGTAGTCCACCGTCTTGATTCATAGAAAATTAGGCTTGTTTTTAAGAACACATGCATTTTAAGCACATTGTGTGTAATGAAACAATTGTCAATTAAAAAGATCATCCTACAAAAAAGTTATCTTAATTAAAAGTGCCTTTTATAGATACTCATGAACAAAAATTCGAAAGATTCGTGCAAGACGAGGGGGCTTTAACATGAAGTCACGTCTCATTAACACGGCATTCAAGTTTGCGAAATGGCTTAGCTAAGTCAAAAAAATGAGGTTCAAGAGGAGTATTATAATAGTGAAAGTTGAAGGCGGTAATCTGTAAGGATAATTAGAAAGTGTTTAAGGATAATGAACCATGTCAGATAGCTCGCCAATTTGTCACCTGCTGGGTCCAGCAATTGTTGAGTGATAGAATGTGCAAGACGTATATAAATACCAGGAGAATCGGAGCGTACATTCAAAGGACGTTTCTTGCTCATCTCACATCAGATACAACTATGACAGTATTTGCGATAGATAAACCAAAGAAGAAATATACACCGAGTAGAATATTGATAACTCTTGTAGTTAGCGTTGTTGTAAGTTTCGCCATTGGACTACTTGTAGGCTACTTTGCTACGAAAGATGAGGAAAAAACAGAAGAGCAAATCAAGTCGTACTCCGTCGAGGATTTGCTGAAGTTACTGAACAAAGAACATATGAAAAATACTAGCAAGTAAGCTATAGTTTTGTTTTTATTTAGTTTGATTTACATTACAACAACTCACACCATGCACACTCCCTCGACTTTGAAGATGATAATTAAGTAGCTAAATCCAAAGGTGGTACGATCAGGATAAAGTCTTATTGAAACCTAATACATCTTTATCCCACTGAGCGCTGTAATTTACGTTACCAAAATGCTGCTGCAACGAGAAGTTGCAAAACTGTTTGCCTGAGGCTCAGTCGTTATATTGAACTAAAGCCTTCGAGTTACAACGAAGAAATATTTTTAGCCAAGTTTCGCGTCCGTCAAATCTAGCAAGCTTCACCAAGATTTTCTCCTGCATGCATAGCATACAGGAAGAACCCGCGTGGTCTTATGCTTACCGTATTCCTCTCTGTGCTGCACAATATCTGATTCTCCAACGATTTCAAACGGTTAGAACAATCCCAAATATCAGTGATACTGAACAGCAAAGATAAGCATGCAAAGAATTTAAAATGTTTCTCAATCTCAATTCTTTTGGAAATCACGGAGACTCTTTTCGAGATTCCATTCTGCACGGTAGCCAAAGACGATTTGATGCGAAACAATACAAAATTCTTCTGAAGTATAGTGTCGGGTGTTCTAATCCATTGTTCCAAGACGGCAGTTAAAACTTGGAAATTTATCAAATTTTTCGGCTTCCTGCATGCCACAATTGGTTTAGCTTCCGTTTGTTGTAAACTAGGGTATTTACGCAGGAACGAAACAGATATGTTTATAAATGATATCAGTTTTCAATTGTCTTAAGGACCCATGCATGCAGGAAGAGGCATCTTTCTCACTGATCCAGTTTTACCACAGAGGAATCCGAGTACCAGGAGAGAATCTTAAACTTAGAGGAGAAATATACATATACATACTCATGCAGTAGAACAAAGGGAGAAGTTGGTTCAAATTCACCACCTACGGCATGTCCAACGTCATTCAAGTACTTCACTTGCGCTGAAATGCGCTACAGATTAACACGATAATCTCGCAAATCAAATAACCCTGGCCACTTAAGAATCAATCAAACTATGTTCAGGTTTTTGTCAGATTAGGAAATACTTAATGTCAGATTTAAGGATTTTGTGTAGTTGCATGGATACAGCATCAAATTATTGTTTATAATCATCTTCTCCAGTATGTTGTGCAATTGTTTCAATAATAAAACACAACTATATTATATATTGTCGTAGGATAAGTCAGAATTCAAAAACACTCCCACACATTTTCTAAAACTTTTAAATCAAATCTTATGTGACTAAAGTATAGATAAATACATAATTATTGCATTCAGTTAAAAACTTTCAATTTCGTTATTCAAGGAATACATAAATATGATTTCTATTTTGAACTTATAAGCTAAACGCGCTTCGAACAACCGGCCTCTGAAGTATAGCAGTTCACGGTTTTGCTTTTTGACGTTTCCAAGCGCACACGAGATATCAAACTCGCCTTTTCGTGCATGTAGCGTATTGCTGATAGCTTATGCAATATAGTTTTAGGTAATCGTTCGAATAATTCACAGTTTAGTCAAATATAACATTTTTAAAGTAGATTATTTATTGTATATAACGCTACACTGTTTTGTTGAAGTTGTATGTACAAAGTTACGCAATCAAGCTATTCTTCAAAAGCGATCATACATAGCTATATAGAGAACCTTTGTTTAATAAATGTGATCAGACTTATAGATAACTGTATCTCGAGTGCACTCTGTTCAAAGAGAGAGCTGCCTATTATTTTCAAGGATCAGCATTCATTGATAAATATCAAGGCACTGTGTAAATATTTGTTATGTAATGCTGGCGTCACGGTTGCGCCAGTTAATATAAATATTTGTTCAAGAGAAATTGCGATCGGAACTTACTCATAAGCTGTCGGTGTATGTAAGCATTGTACATTTGTTCACATGAGTGTGAGTAAATATTAATCTAATCATCGGAGTTTTTAAAAATATCATGTTCTATATTGCCCAAATATCTCGAGCTAGCTTGGCGAACCCTTTGTGAATGAGTGCGACTGTGATTAACATATATATTAGAGATTAAAATCTATATAGTAGCGAGCTTTACAAAATATTAGAGAAGTTTCTATTTGATCGCCAATGCATGCAAACTACTGGAGAGCTGTAGATTTGAGTACAGGTGCATCTAAGATATTATAGAGAGCACAGTTAGCTACAAAGCTTTAAACTTGAATAAAATAGTAATGATTTTCTTCTCTCCTTCTTAATGTTCTTCGTCGTTTTGGTTCAATTTTTGCTTGCAAGATACATTGGATAAAAAGAACAAAATGAAAGGGAGCTTTCAGTGGTCGATTTTCAACAACAAAATTGCACTCGTATAACCGAATCTCTACACCTCCTTGCAAACTACTGCGCAATTAACATGATGCATGCAGCGCCACAAATTAGTCCCTCTATTGTGCAGGTTACAATTTTAAAACTGATTTACATGAGCTCGATATTTCTTATCAAAAAACGCAACAGAGTAAGCCGGTAAATTTTGCTAGCTTGCCTTTAAATTACAGGAATCTTGTATCTGTCGGTGTTCCTGTACAATACCTTGCACATTTAGCGCAGCAGGACGGCAAGAAAAGTTGAAATCCCGGGAGTAATTTCGTACAGCTGCAAGTAAATGCCGCAATCACTCACCGCCTGTTAATTTTTCATGTATACCAAGTTTTACATTAAGTTGATAAGTCATGAATAAAATTCGAACGAAATATGATCAGTATCTTGCCAATACAGCTATTGTATTAAGGCTGTTTGTCAGTGACGCGTTTTTGACGCGCATGCATGAAACATGCACATGCATGCACACGGACGTTTCAATTGTAAAAAAGCCTATCGTCTAAACAACCGCAACAACAATAGTTTTCAATTTTGAATTTAAATGGTTACACGTCCATTTTCTTTTAGCTATGTATTTTCAAAATGTATAAAACTTTGAAAGATTTCAATTCTTACTCGTGTGTAGAAAGCGCTTCAGTCGAAAACGGCTTAATACAGAGTGACGCATGCGTTTTTGCGCGGGTATTTTCTCTCTGAGCAGACTTCAAAGTGCATGTATGCGTGTAAAATGGTAGCTTCAACAATCCTGAATGGACAGTGACAAGTGCTACTCTTACACGCAAAACTATATGGATAATGGAACAAGAAAACCTTTTTCAGTATATATAAAAGCTCTATAAAATTTCACACAATTATGCTTTTTATACAAAAGTTCTGCGGCGGTGCGTTTAATCGAGCATGCTACAGGAAACAGCTGTATATCTGGGTTAAACCACGGTTCCTGCAGGTTGAATGCGCATCAAAAAACTATTAATGCTCCACTCGATTTGCATTTCAAATATATCAGCATGCAATATCCTAGAATACTGATTCCTCTAGATATAAAGAGGAAATGAAGTTAATGCTAGTTTGTAGAATTCATTGAAAAGCTTATGAGTGTATAAAGGTTTCCTGCACCTTTCAGTGAAAAAGGGCTTCCCATCTATATTCCGCATCGGAGAAGCAGTCTCTTCGCAGATTAGCGACGAATAGTAAAGATTGCTAGGAAGCACCATCGACCAAGTGGGTTTCTATTAGTCGCCGTCGATATATAAAAGCAACGTGTTCCATAAAGTGCAAAGGACGAGAGCATAATTTCTAGAAACACTCCTCTCTCGGTGAACTACACTTCGCCAGCAACAGATTCAGAACTGCGTGCAAGCGAAAGATCGATTAAGTTTACCGGAAACGATTTTTCCTATTGCGCAACAGATTCTAATTCCACGCCATCAGAATCTACGCCGCCCTCTTTCTTGAAAACATTTCTCTCAGTGTAGGAAATTGGAATTTAACACAGATGGACACATTTCATGCGTAATGTTTCGGTAACCACTGAGAATATCCCAGCTGCTACTATAACACGCGGTGCATCACGGAGATACAGATTACTTCAATGAAATTCGTACAGTTCTCACCCGTAAATGCGAGAGGTCATGTCAAAATACAGACTGGAGAATTGAAGCATTACAGCTGAGAGCGAAGCTCATTCTTTTTTGAACAAGAGAAGAAAGGTTGAGAAATCGATTTGATGGAAGTTTGGTAAAGAATCCTAGCCGTGTATACAGTGCTTCTTTATAACAAGAAAACTACCAAAAACACACTAGATGCGATAAGTATTCTTTGTTACTCAGAATAAGGATAGTTATTGTATGTTAATGCTAAAATTCCACAGGATCATTAGAGTAAAAATAGTTGAAGGGTGATTAGAGTGCCACTAAGTAGCGTTGAATCAATTTGGCAACGATTTAAGGCACTTCGCAAGATCTTCATTCAAATTTTTAGCCTCAAGTACAGCTCAAACAGATTGTGAATAAAAATAGGTCCATGTTCAAAAGATTGAAAGATAAGGAAGCTGATGATTCCATTAGTGGTTTCGCATCCGTTATGAGTCAACAAACCCTACACCCATGAATTTTAAGGCAGTGCTAGCCTAAGTAGCCCGCAAATTCAGGCAAGCCCCTGGACAAGAGAGCACAGAAGCTCGTGGACCCTCTGGCGTAAATAGTTACGTAACATAGTACTAGTCCAAAGATACACAAAGATACACGAGGCTTGCCTGGAAGTCTTTACAATTAACCATGAAAACATTGACCCCAAAACCACAGGAGTGAACAATTACATTTGAGCTCACCATCTCCTATAGTTGTACATCTTCAACATTTTTCCAACAACTCTCAAAGATTGAAGGAACATCAATTGGAAATCTTCATCGATCAATTAAGAGATTTCAAACATCAAAACATTCTCCCAAAAACTACTGGAGTAATTGAACGCAGAGTATAGTATTTCAAAAATATCTGAGCTGAAGTTCATTTGTATAACCAGGAAAACACTCTTGCTTACTATCAAGACGCTCTTTTTCAACTCTCTAAGAACCAAAAGATTGCACTTTGCAGCAAAAATATTTTTCAGAACTGGGATTTTAGCAGGAAGGGGGCCAGCCGCTTTTCAGTGCTCGGAATACGCGTTCGTAAACAGCACTGAAAACGTCAGAATTGTGATCAAAAGCGAAAAAACACTAACCTTTAGTACCCCAAGACAAAGTCCAAATCATCGCAAAACAACTCGGCTCCGTCAACACACTTGAGATAGTTTGGTAGTGAAAGACGGAAAATGCATATTAAAAATACCTGAACGGCTGAGAACATGTACTAGTCATTAAAACGAGACGCTGCATCTGCGCTGTAGGTCCATTCATCACAGACACGAGAGAACTACGGTTGTTAACTTCAAGTCTTCATCAAAATAAGAAACAGCCTTGCGGAGATACATCTTAATGACTGTTGCAAAGTATCAACATATTCTAGGAATGGCCGAAGCCAGAAAATTGAACAATACAGCCATGTATTCATTATCTGGGCAGAGCCAACCAGAAGAGAGTTTTGATAGCGAAAGCGAGGAGATTGCAGCAGAACGTCCTTCACGAAAACGACCAAAGCTTGTAACTGCTTGTGTAGTTTTGATGGTGTTGAGTGCGTTTGCAATGGGAGTAATCATTGGGTTTTTTACCAAATCAGGATTAGTTAAAGCAACGAATGTCAGCGAACGCGATACAAAAAAAGTCAACAGTGAATCGCTTCAAGCGTTGCTTAATGGTCTTAGTAAGCAGAGACTTCGAGAAAATGTTAGGTATGAATTCACACCAAAATTCTCTTCCATAACTTTTGCAGGCCCATTCTTATTTGCTTAATGAGTTTGTTTACATACATTTAAGAGGTTGACCTTTAAAAAGATAAACAAAAACACTAAAATAACAAAATCTATGAAACCAAAAAAGAACAACCTCTGTCGACTGCCTGCTGTATAATTCAAAACTTCAGTTGACCACAAATGATTGAAGGTTAAACGCTTCAATTCATTTTTACATAACATACTTGGAAAGTGTTTTAAATCATGATTGCTTTTTAATCATTACCATACGTCATAGTCTGCTGTATACAATTAACTCAATCTTAACTTATATATTAATCACATCCAGACGCAAACTGTCCAGTAACTCAAAGCACACTAAGTTGACCTCTACTTAGGCATGAGGTTCACGACTATCCCATGCAAGCTAAAAGCAGAAAAAGACTAGTTCTAGCTACGTTATCGGTTAATGAAAGTTTCTGTAAGCAATTTTTCCACAAACAATTCGTAAATCTAGTAAAATTTTATGCCCAAAAACCTGAGCAAGTTGCTTGAACATAAACCCAGCTAGCACACAACGTTATCCCAACGTTGTCTAAATGTTGAATTTAGGTTAAGTCATGACTTAACTTTAATATCACGTTCCCACCACATTGTTTTTCTTAGGCTAAATTAGAACACGTTGAACCAACGTTGGTTGAAGGTTGGGATTAACGTTCAATGAGGCGAAGATATTTCACGTTGTAGCTATGTTGTATTCTGACGTTGTAGCAACGTTAGTTTATGACGTTAAGTAAACGTGATGTATTGACATTGTAGCAACGTTGGTTAAACGTTGTTGATTAACGTTGCATAATGGTTGATATTTTACGTTGTGGCAATGTTATATTCTGACGTTGTGTCAATGTTGATTAAGCGTGCTCGGGCACGAGGTTGCATCATCTCAGTATTACTTCTGTCAGTATCGAAGTGATGCCAAAGAAACGTGGTTGTTGAACAAGAAAACCTATATATTGTTTGAATATTTCTTCTCTGAGAAACTGCTTGTCAACGTTTTCAACGTAAGTAGATATTGCTTCAGTCTTCTTAATACGTATACGTATAATAGACTGTGTGTATACAAAGTCATTGATCAAAG
>JAODVM010259596.1:0-12541 GCA_025400095.1 Phenganax marumi | reverse complement strand
TATATGTCTCACTAGTTTGCCTATAAGTTCATTATTTTACTCTATCTAACACCTGATGATTTAATTACTTGTCAAGGCGAGACTCTTGCATCTTAATATGTTACCTTATAAGCCAAGATAAAAGTTTCTTTGCAAGTTGATAAATTTGTCCAGCAACTTTTGTCGAACTATCGCTTGTGCTAACATCTCCTTCGCCTGCTTCCTCACATTCTTTTTCCAGTTTTTCTATCAAAACCTTTGTTTGATCATTGACGACAACAACTTGACCATGTACCGTTTCTCCTTGAAGGCATGTGTCCTGAAACGCAAAAAATTTACTGACCTTGTAATATTGTTAAAAAATATTTCACTTATATAGCACAGCAGTTTGTGCATATGTCTCTCATCTTTGCGACCTGCAGTTGATTCTTGTACAATATAAAGTTGTCTGATAAAAATTTCATCTCAGTCACATGTGAGAAGAACGCTTCCAGTTTGACTTTACCAAACACATTCATGACAGGTTTTCTACAGGTACCCCAGTTTTCCTCTTGCAGTAACACTGGATCAAATTTTTAAAAAAATCAGCTCACCACTTCAATGAGACAATGTACTGCATCCAGAACAGCATTCTGATCGTTGATATTTTCAATCTACGAAAAAAATTAATGTCAAATGCAATTCAAATCAATACAGTAGATTAGCAAAGCTGTCTTTTTCTAAATTTTGTTAAACTTACAGATAATTCCGTCAAGTACTCCGCATTAAGGGTTAACAAAGCTTTGCCATTTATTTCTTCATCAACAAAACTTTCAGAGCAACTTTCAAATTGAGATCCAAGTCCTACGAAACAATTAGCAATTTATCTCATTTTTCTCCTATTTAATTTGCTCTTTCCAGAGATCTAGTAAGAGTCATCTCTTATTGATCCAGTGCTCTTACAAGAGGAAACCTAAACTAAACTGAAAATATTTATACCAAAGAGTCCTTCACATCTAAACTAGCTGTCTTCCTAGATACCTAGTAAGAGCCATTTTTAGTGTTACTACAAGAGGAAATGCTATGTTCTATGGAACACTAAATCATCTTGCATTTGACAGATTGAAAGTAGGGGCAATGCGATACTTTGCCTAAGCCTTATACTTTGCCTAAACCATGAGAGAAATCAGATAAAATACTTGAGGAAGTAATAAAGCTTTCTAAGAATGCTAACTATGCAGACTATTACATAAACAAACCCTTAAAATGAACAATAATGCTCGCACAATCGAAAAATTTAGTGAAACGCTCTCAAAATTTCAAAATATCTTGATGACAAATTGATTCATAAGACATTTATTGCATGAATATGGATATGCAGGAAATTTTAATTGCACAGAGTCATTATCGCTTTATGGAATTTGAGAGAAATAGTCCGAAAATGCTCGAGTTCATTGGAAAATGTGAACAGGTTCTCCAACGAATAATTGTTTGAGATGCAATATATTCTATTTGCTTGTTTTGTTGTTACTCTAGAATATTGTTCTCCTAAAAAGGGCGTATTGACTTGGAAAATCAAGGTCCAATATTTTGAATATCTTAAGAGAAAATGAGTATGGTTTGTCGCTTGCTTTTATCTTCCGAAAAGAATTAGCAGATGCTGTGCTATTGAATAGACACAATTAACGTAGTTACTTTGTATTCTTTTACTTCAGCATATCCAGGTTAGGTGAACACACTTTGCCACACTTTTAAATGTTTTTGGAGTGGAATGAACCCACGAGGCTACAAGCTCAGCTACAAGATCGCTTTAATCACGTTTTTTTGTTTAGTCTAGAAAATCTCGATAATATTCATAATTCCCTCATTTATTCGCCAATGTTTTTGAACGAAAATTGCAATGAAAAGCGATAGAAATACTTTTATTTTCATAGCAAAGAACCGTAGAATATTAAAAGCCATTCTAGAATCGTTTAGAACGAATACTTGTATCAAAATGAGTGGCTTTCACATGATTTTCAAAAATGTTTAAAAATATGCTTCGTTTTTATGCTATCTTACGATAATAAACAGATAATTTTACACGTTTAGCAAACTTAAATAGAAATAGAATCATTGTAGGTCTAAAAAAACATGTATTTATAAAAATACTGTCAAATCTAGAGGAAGAAATATTTTTAAAAATGTGGCTAATTTAGACTTCAAAAGTCACAATCAGAATTCGCTTGAATTTCAGTGCATATATATTTATTAAATTTTACAACAAACTTAATTAAAACTACAAGCGATAAATAAAGATATAAGCTGCGTGTTTAACCGGTAATATTTTTGCGAAACAGCTGTGACGTTACAGCTTTTTGCGGGCGAAAACGTTATCCTAAAACTAGCCAGTGGCTATGATTCAAGAAGCCCAAATATATACAGTAACTTTAAACACGTTTTATAAACAATTCGTAGCGTACTTTCGTTTTTCCTTACCTTTGATCCATTGAGCAACATCCCTAGGGCTCCACGTTTCGATATTTAAAGAGGACATCGCTGAAATATTGAAAAAAATATTGAAGTTTAAGTCATATCTTGAACAGACAGCAACAAGTACTTGGAAGAAAGTCGCCGCCCCGTGAAATCGAACAAGAAAACTGGGTCGAGGAACACAAACGTGTTTCCGGCATCTAAACTCCGAGTATAAAAATCCGAAGTTAAATTTCCGATGATTAATTAAGTTCCTGTGTTTAACTCCCGATGTTAAACCACCGATATTTAAAATCCGGGGTGTAAAACTTCTGGTATCTAATTTCCGATTAATACTTTCCGGTATCTAAACTCCGAGTTGTAACTTCCGATGTAAAAGTTCCGGTGTTAAAACTGACCTCTTCTTTTTTAAACTGGAGTGGTTATTGAAAGTAGATATCAATACTGAATAGCATTTTTCTCGCAAAAAAACAACAATATACTACAATAGGATTGTCAATTTACAACTTTGGATAACTCTTATACTAACTAGAGAAGTTATCCAAAGTTGTACAAACAGAACTATGTTAAAAAAATATTATTTTTATATAATAACATAACAGCTCTTAATAGAGTTTATGATTGTCATTTAGACTTAAACAGCCTACTGTTTTCAAAGAAGGAATAAAACTAAGATTTCATAATGAAATTAGGAGGACAACAGGTGCATGATCGCTTCCCAATATATCATCTCTTATAAAGCTATGGGAAATATTTGACATGAATCTTTCGGATACAACAAAATAATCCAAACGCCTAAAAAACAGACAATTACACCACCTCAAATCAGTGAAAACAACGAAATATTGTCTAATAACAACAACAAACTTGTTAAGGAAAACTTGTTTGTTGTACACATGAGCAAGTGAATTTGTCAAGGAAGTCTTTTAATTGTTTAAAAAAAGACAAAGTGATCTTTTTCGCTTACCATCCAATATTTTTGTCCCTTGCGTTCCCCCTGAATGACCAAAAGCTATACTGATTTTCTCTCTCAGGGTAAAAGTGCCGGTAGGAGTCTACATATCCTTGAGCCAAAAGCTCTGTAAATCCTTCTCTTTCCTCTTTCGTGAAGCCTGCAGTTTTTTTGTTGGTCTTTGGGTTTTTTAAATCTAGAAATTAGAAGAATACTATTAGTTTGACTTTCCCAAAAGTCACAGGTTTTTTAAGTACTCCAGTTTCTTCCTGTAGTAACACTGGATGAATAAGAGATGACTTTTACTGGATCTCTAGGAAGGACAGTTTCGAACTGATAGAACTATCCAGTAGAAATATAGTTACCTATTTCTTTGTGCGCAACATTCAAATCACCACAAAGTACGACAGGTTTTTTCTTGTCCAGTTTATTAAGGTAATCTCGAAAGTCCTTGTCCCAAGTCTGACGATAATCTAGCCTGCGAAAATGATACAAATTTTTAAAATTTGAATAAGATATACTGAAATTGAGTTATTTAAATGTGTCAGACACATCCATGTACCTTTTTAAGCCTTGACCTGAGTTTGGAACGTCTATGGAAAACGAATTGAAATTGTTGATAAAACTGTCTAGTTAAAAACGGCGTTTTTTTAAAAAAATTCCGCGTTTCTAAATTCCGCTGTGTGCAGTTTTTACATTCCGTATATTTTACTTTCCGCTATCCGCGTTTAATTAAAAAACGGCGGAAGACGGAAAGTAAAAATTACGGAATGCAAAAAACTGCCCACAGCGGAATTTAAAAACGCGGAATAAAAAGTATTTTTTGGCTTGTAACTCTTTAAAACGGCGGTAAAATATGGCTAGTTCTTTTTTTAAACTATCCATTTATCAAAAACGCCAAAGTTAGTAACTCCTGCAACAGTAACAGTGTCTACAACTATTAAAGTTCACGCATAACTTACATGACGTAACTAAAAAAAACTTATCATATTCAGCTGTGATTACACGGCCCTCTTTATCATGTTCAGCCATTCCTGAAATATCATAAAAGAAAGCTTGATCTCGAATGAAGACATGCTATCATAACGCATCCATTTTTCTTTGCTCATTCAATTCTCTACCTATTCCGTAAGTGACATTTTCTGGTTTCTTTTTTGAAAATAATCTGAAAAAATATACACAACAATTTAGTCATAATAAAACTCACTAGTGTTTGGTTAAAAAAAAACTTACCCTACACCGCTATAGCCTTTCGTTTCACTGTTTGCCCAGTAGCAAAAATATCCAGGAAATGATGCTTCCTGCAAATTATGACAGTCAAACTGGATGTTCTTTTGCCTGTAGTATTACAACACAGCAGAGCAATATTGCAATTTTGACTCTAAGATTGCTGTGAGCAATTTGCAAGTGAAATTCACAACAAGATTTGTAAACACATCCAGCAGTAGGATTAGTTAGCAATGAATAACCCAACCATATACTTCACACAAGTTGATTGGGGCTTCACTTTTTGAAATAGCCAACCACTGGCTTTGTTTACAAATCTGAAGTTCCATCTTGAAATTTGTTAATGTCAGTTGCAAATGGCTTAGAGCAGTTTTTGAACCAAACTTGCAATATTGCTCCATAATGTTGGATTGTGGCAGACAAGAGAACATCCAGTTTGACTGTAACAAATTATTGGTAACTTATTTAGTCAAAAGTCATGTGTGCATTAGCAATTGAACAGAAAAACCCTCAAATAAACCGCATCACACTAGACAATACCTTTGGTAAATTTGATTCATCACACTTTGTTTCTTGAATACACAATATATCAGGGTCTTCTTTTCTGACATATTGCAATGAATCACTTTTCTTTTTAAAAGAAAACAGTCAGTAAATATACAAAAACAAAAAAATTCAATTTGCAACTCAACTGAATACAAGAATATCACTATATAGTACCTGAATCCAAGCTTTAAGACCATTTACATTCCAAGATGAAATCTTCAAATTCCACGAGCTGGAATAGACAATTCAAAGAGCTTTTTTTCATTTCATATAAGCATTGTGTATATATTTGATATAATCTATAGTTTGAGAAGAGTTTACTCCGCAGTATAGGAAGTTTACGTAAAATGTAGTAAAACAATAATCTAGACTACATACTTCTTTACATCAGGTAATTCCAATGTTTCTTTTGAAGTTGACGCTGGTTCCTAAACATGACAAATGACAGCTCGTATGTAATACAGCTCTAAAATAAATGCTTTATTGTGAACTCATTAATATGCAAGAGTCTCTACTTGACAAGTCATCTGGTGTTAGACAGAGTAAAATAACAAAGTAAGGTGCACTGGAATGCGTAATTGTCACTGAATGAGTTAACTGGAGAAATTGTCACATAGATTTGGTAGCTTTAAGATGCAACAGTCTCACATTGACAAGTAAGCTGGTGTTCGACAGAGTAAAAGTCTCATTCAATCGTACCTCAGAATCATTCGTCTGCTCTTGACTACCAAAGTCGATAACTTTCTGTTTCTTCGAGTCTTTCTTGCTTTCGTCAACTGTCTACACAAGATTATATTTTTAAAGTTAATTAGCTAGTGAATAGATGGTGTCGGTAGGCTGCAGACATTGCGCACGTTTTGCTAGAACTCCAGTCTCGCAATAAAGTTTCCTACAACGAGAGTACAACTGTGCAACGAACAGAAACAGCAATGGTACTTGCAAGATGCATAGTACATGCAGCACAAATAATTAGCTTAGCTATAGCAACACAATACTTCACAGTGACGTGCACATATTTCTAGCCGATATTGTCGCCTCTAAACACTGGTATTTCAAACTTTTTCGCCATAACGCGACACTGATGCGATGTTAACAAGCTTACCTTACGTTTTCTAGTCATTTTCGAACAGATCTAGTGGTTTAGCGTAGAGAAAACAAAAAGCACACTAAAAAATTCGCAAAATAAACAATAACAACAGTTACAACACCACGTGCTAGCCCGCACAGCCCGAGTAATCAGGTTGGTCCTCTGAACGATAGAAGTTACTGGATAGCTTTACTAAGTCAAAACGAAAACCTTCAATCAAACATTAACAGATCGCCGTGCACTAGATTGTAAATAGAATTTGTGGATTTTAACACAAAAATGCCCGTCTTACCATATCTTCTTGGCATGTCTTCTTCCTTTACTTTATAAATGGTGCTATCGGCACTTCGAACTTAGTTTTCTGTGAGGGATTTTCCGAACTGTTTTTAAGATTTCTTCCACTGTATCGACTGGTACACTGGCCTTGGTATGGGATTTGTAGTACTTAAAAATAGAAAGATACGCGTATAGCTATCTACATGAAACACAGCTTGTCACTGCGTCATGATGTCAAGTTGAAGTGGACATACAAGTAAAGTAACGACATGTGACAAGTGACGTAACGACATGTAGTTGTGTGGAGTACTCAGGCGATGAATGTTTAGTAAGTTTCTCTAAGCGTGATAACTAAGCGGAGCAAAAATTTGAAGCAAAGTGGAGCTCAAGATAAAATTAATGTTTGTCCTAAAGATAGAATTCAAAGACACCTTTAACAGTTTCAAATTTTCTTTTGTATCTCGAAGTGAAAAACAAGAATAAACTGACCATGAATATCTGTAAGCTTGATGACTCTTCATAAAAAGTTTTTTGTACAAAAGTCTTGATTTATACATCATACATTTTTGGATACAAATATCTGTGGCTGGTCACACAAAGTAATATACTTTATCGATTAAAAGCTCATCGTACAATTGTTGAGCGTAACAGATACATTAGATCTATTCAGTTTTAGAAAAACCATAATAAATGGACGGAGATGGTCTAAATACTTGGTGATTGTCAGGGAAAGGTTTGACTATGGAAGCTTCTCAGCTGCCCATATACTGTTTAAGGATACTGTTTAAGACTTCGCTTCGGTTAAAAATTATCAATGTCTTCGTGATAGTCCAGATCTTTATAATCTATCGGTGATATCGTTCTATCTGATGTAATCAAATCTTCAGCCTGCAAAAAAATTCATAAACTTAAAGAATGACTTATACGAAATATTCTTAACTTCGGATAAATCACATTATTTGTAATATATAAAGTACTACTGCCCGATGCTGAACAGGATTAGTTGGTCAACACGAGTCGAAGGCGACTGTCAGGAAACAAATGAAAGATCGGAGACCACAGATTTATATTATTTGTGAAACAAATAGATCAAAATAAACAAATTATCGAGCAATTTTTGAATTTCAATTGATTTTAGCTCGATAAATTGAGAAAAAAGTTCGTGTAAATTAAGTCGAAATCTGTATCTAAGCTACAAACATATGGAAATTTTGTTGAAGTTTGTACTGAGTGGCTAATGAGTTTGATAAGCTTAGTTACTCCTGTGCTAGTTTAAAGAAAGGTAGAACAGAACAAAAATAATGAAACAGTAGAATTTTGTAATGTAGGTATGTATTTTTAATGTGAGTTATCCTAAACATTACCCTGCTGTGATCACTTTTAAAACTGCCAAGGGAAAATGGTTCACCATCAATTTCCTCGGGAATGCTTGAGTTGTCATCATTACTGTGTGTGCTAGAATTATTGAATCAACAGATTAGAAGCGCAAACTCGTGCAAGATTTTGGCAAAACAGGGGCTCAACGAACGAGGCCCCTGTCTTTGTAGAACGATATAGATAAGCCCGAATGTTAAAACACTTTCGCTCGTGTCTTGTAAATCCTTCAAAATCAATCTTATGGGCTAAACCAATAGTTAGATAAATAGTTATAGTATTCAGTTTAAAAACTTGCAGTTCCGTTGTTCAAGGAATACATAAATAAGATTTCTACTGATCAGTTAAGCTACAAAGAATTCGTACACACGCGACCTTAGATTTACAGTCGATTTTCGCTTTTACCTTGCATGAAAATCGTCGGCGTAACTGTCGTTATATTCATCGACGTGATTAGAAGCCTTGTCTTCCGCAGGAACCCCTGAAAATATTAAAATGCAAGGATAAGCTATGTACACCAGTAAAAATACAGCTGTAGTCAGGAGCGAATATGGAATGCAAGATTGAAAAAACAATTTTCACGAACAAAACAGGGGCCGGTTGTTCGAAGGTGGGTTAGCAGTTAACCTAGGTTTAAATTTAACCCACCATTTTATATCCCGGTCTTGAAACACTATTTATTTTTTGAAACTGTGAGGGATTAAACTATTCATTAAGGGAAATTAACATATTGAGCAAAAAACATTTCAAAACTTTTTCTTGAACGAGTTTCAAATTGTGGTTAAAGTATTACACTAACCAGGGGTTAAGCTAATCCAGCTTTGAACAATCGGCCCCAGGTTATTAGAGTGCAGGAAGTTTAGGCAAATCACTAAAAACGGAAAAAGTTTTCTCACCAAAACCAAGTTCATTTATTCTTCGATCTATTTCTTCCAATTCCTTAAAATCTGCAGAAGTTGACGAGCCAAGATCTTTAGAAGCTGAAAGATGATAAAATTTTAAATATCTATCAGGTTTTATAACGCGAGGAAACTGAAGTATTCGAAGGAAAACCTGAGATGATTCGTACAGTCAAACCAAAAGCAATCTTCTTTGTGAATCATATGAAATTAAAATCAGACAACTGCATTTTACAGAAATCCAATCGAGGTCACAGCATCGTGCTAGCTATTACTTACCCGCTAATAATGAGCTAGGCTTCAGTGTTGGCAAACTGCTGTCATTATGAAGCCAAGATTCTTCAAATGAAGGTCGACTTCCAGTAAAATCTGCGTTCGGTTTCTCCTTAGATGAAGTACCGCGAGGTTTTGTGAACTCCGCTAAGATATCGTCATCATTTAAACTTCCACTTAAATCAACATTCCTTTCAGAAACAAAAAAGAAAATTAATATAAAGCACAGAAGTTAATGCTTGTGTTTTTTATCTCAGTGATCTAGGTTCGATTCTTTCTATAATGTACAGATGTCTGTCTAATGACTACAATTTCATCACGCTTATATTTGAGAAGAATGTTCAAGTCTGATTTCATCAAACACCACAAGTTTTCTTCAGGTACTCCGTTTTCCTCCTGAGTGTAGTCAAACTTGATCATTAAGAGATAACTGTGACTAGATCTCTAGGAAGAACAGTTTAGAACTGATAGGATCATCCAAAGTAATCTATTCGTAAAAAAATTCCGCGCTTGGAATTCCGCTGTGTGCAGTTTTTTCACTCCGTAACTTTAGTTTCCGCTATCCGCGTATTCTAGGGTAAAACAGCGGATAACGGAAAGAAAAAGATACGGAATGCAAAAAACTGCACACAGCGGAATTTAAAAACGCGGAATAATATAAAATGATTTTGTTAATATTTCCTGTAGTAGCACTACCTACACTGTATCTCATCTTGATTTATTACCTAATTTCAGTTTTGCTTCCTCCAGCTTTTAATTCTTCTTCAAGTGATTTGTCCGAATCTTTACTTGTCAATGTTGATTTCTCTGTTTTCTTTTTATCTTTTACTCTCTGAGGAATTCTGCTTAATCGAGGGCTGCTATTCTGTAATCACAAACACATCATGATGCAAGAGTCTCTCCTTGACAGTTAAAATCATCTGGTGTTAGACAGAGTAACAAACAAAGTAGGGTGCACTGGAGTGCATTGTCGCTCAATCGATTAGAAGTAAACATATAAGTATTCTCACCCTACTGCCGGAAGAAACTGATCTTGGCGAGATTTCCGGACTAACACGTCCTTTCTTTAACAGATCCTAAGTATATTAAAAAGAGCCATTTCTATAGATCATATAGATTTCTATAGAAACTTCGTGTCCATTGTTTTGTACAGGTAAATGTTTTAAAAATGTTTTTGCACCTCATTCATTGAAGCCAAATCAAGTTTTGGTATTGCTGGAGAATTCCTGCTTTCAAGTAAAGAAGATATAATTGGCTTGGAGCTAGTAACAGCATTTGCAATGCTGAGCTCATCAGCAAGACTTTCTCTGCCTTGATAACGGTCTCCCTGAATAAAACAAATCAAAAGAGTTAGTTAGGGACATAATAAAGTTTTATGAAAGACAATTAGAATTAAGAGAAATTCAAGGGGCTTCATTTGTGAAAAGCCCAGTCAAAATTTTACACTTACAAAGTTGCACTCTGGACCAAATACTGCCAAAGTATATTCTAAATCGAAGAACTCCAAAAATTCTCGCACCAAACCTGTCACAAGACGACCTAAACAATAGAATTTCCAAGGTTTACTTTATACCAGCAGTTCCTCCCAAGAAATCTAGAACAAAGTAATTTTGTCAACCTTCTTTTGTGTTTATGAAATTCTGTAGCCTTTCATTGATGACTGGCAGTTGACTCTAGAACATAATTTGATAGAAAATATAAAGGATGCAATAAACTGTATTGAGAAAGCTTAAAGAATCTGAATAGTACCGTGTCATTTTTGTCATGAGCATCTAAAACCATAAACACTCTAGCTCGAAGCTCAGCCTAAAATAGAGTAGTTACTTCATCACAATACATGAGTCTCATTTTGACGAGTAAAACCATCTGGTGTTCAACAGAGTAAAATAATAAAGTAAGGTGAATTGGAATGCATTGGCACTCAATGAGTTAAGAAGAAATATTGTCAAATAGTTTTGCTAACTCATTATGGTGCAAGAGTATCATCTTGACAAGTAAAATCATATGATTTTAGACACAGGAAAATAACATAATAGGTTACATTGCTGGTAGTACATTATCACTCAGAGTTCACAAGACAAGTCATCAAACAGTTTGGCTAGAATACAGTTTAGCGGACACCAGGCTAGGGCCAGGTAGGATTGCAGGCTCAGTGATCGCAATCTAATATTATGTTCTTGGGATGGTCAGCGTCATAAGCTGTCCGCTAAACCGCATTCGTCCTAATAGTTTTGTCAACTCATTAAGATGCAAGAGTTTAAGCTTCGCAAGTGCTATCATTGGAATATACAAAGAAAATCCAGGTAAGAAGGTTTGCATAGTATAGCAGCAATATGAATTTGCTCAGCCACTTTTGCCAAATTATACTAGTAGAAATACATACAAAACTGTTGATCTCTACCACATATTGTACAAATATTCCACATGTGTGATTTGCCAAGTCAGGGTGACGGTGAAGTGATAATCATTTAATATATCATAAAGATAGTGATACAAACATTCCCTGTTTATAATATAGGCAAATTCAACTTTTAAGTTCTCAAACAGCCCAGAATGGGAATGAAGAGACTCTTGAATCTTATTGCAATCACTCGTCGTCTAAACAACGACATGATTGCAAATATACTGAGCAATACAGTCTATAAAACTTCTAAAAGTGTGAACACTTTCAAACCTTAATTTTTCCCAAAACACCATTGTTTTCTAAAGTGTGAGCTACTAGATCGCGTAAATCAGCATCTTCTTCGGTAGAAACGTTCATAATTTCACGAAAAAACCTTTAAAATTCTTTAAAAACTTGGGAAAACAAAAAAAAACTGAACGATTTTTGCAGCGAATATTTTGAAAATTCGCTTTGTTTACCACGTGACCGCGCCGTCCCAGGCTTCTTAAAAATAGGAACACTTAGCGTACCCGTACGTTGTTGCACGCGCTTCTACCTGACTCTGCATGTGATTTTACTTTACCTTGCACGTGGTATCAGCTCGTCAGGTTATGGTGCTCCTTCACATTCACATTTATTTGGTTTATAAGTTTTGACAGAGTATATTTTGCTACAATATACTATATTTATAACTTTCTTTAGGTGACAGTTATGTAACCAAGTTAGACTTGATTCGTCCAGGATTCGTCTATATCGTGGGACCACCAATGGGCGGATCACATCTCTATGAAACTAGACAAAACATTGATAATTTCAATACGTGAGTCCTTCATCTCTGTGACCTGGACTACATCACTATAATAAGCAGTTGTCTGATTATGGTTTCATATCAGTCACATGTGAGAAGAATGCTTTCAGATTTGACTTTCTCAAACACAGCAGGTTTTTTTCAGGAACTCCAGTTTCTACTTGTAGTAGTATTGGATCAATGAGAGATGACTCTTACTGGATCTCTACGAAGAACAGTTTAGAACTGATAGAACTATCCAGTATAAATATAGTTAGTTTAGTTTAGGTTTCCTCCTGTAGTAACA
>JAODVM010259486.1:0-12542 GCA_025400095.1 Phenganax marumi | reverse complement strand
GCCGACACTCACCTCAAAAATTTCAACAAATCGAGATTTAGGTCGACTTTACATAACTCGGTCAAGGGACTGGGCGCAAGTTATCTCAAAGCCACGTCAAAAATAGTGTGCTGCCTCCCTGAGGGGAGGCAGCAAATAGCCTGAACGCCATTTCCTGATATTCTGGCCTGGCAGTCCCCCCTGTTAGGGTGACAAGTTAAAATTGACACATAACGTGGGAATTATTCCAAGAATTTGATTGCCAATTCCTTGTATCCGCGTTTTTTGTGTCCACCACTCTACTTGTTCAAACGCATTTGCACAATTATGTAGGTCGGATAACTATAAACATGCCAAGATTCTCTGAATGTTGGCGCTGTGGAGACAAACCAGCTGCCGTAGTTTGTGGTTCGTGTAATGTTGCAAATTACTGTGGTAAAAGATGTCAAGAAGACGACAAAGCGAGGCACACTAACGCAGAGTGCAACCCAGCTAGTGTCTTGAAGATATGTTCATGCTGTCGTAAGAATGGGCCATCACTACGAATATGCACTGGTTGTTACCGTGATTTTTATTGTGACGTTAGTTGTCAGCTGAAGCATCGAAAAGAGCACAAAATTGATTGTAAACGTATCACCGAAAAGGTTAAATCGCTTTCTGGCAAGCTTCAGGGCTATTTCTTTGCAAATATTTCGAGAATATGCCTACAACATTATTACTGGGGTAATGCGCCGGCGTACGATTATATAAATCTGTCAGAAAATGAAGGTGTCGATTACGATTCAGCGATGAAGATTTTAGTCCTCGGTGTTGGTGACCTTAGAAATGTCGTGATTACTTGCGCATCGTTGCCTAAATCCTATACAAGGGACATCAAGTTTATCTTAAATGATTCTGACAGTTGTGTCTTGGCAAGATTAGTTTTGTTGCTTTATATTCTGATTAAATGTAAGTAAAACAGACAAATTCAGCACACTGGAATTAGAAACGGATCTTTACAGTCGAGCCGATTGTTATATTTCGCTCAAATTGCAACACTGCGGTCGTTATTGCAATATATCTGACATGTTTCTCCACAGTAATTGCAACCGCCAAGCGGAATTTACTATTGTTGTTATTGTTTTATGTTCCTAAGGCAAAATAAGAATAATTGTTCATTGATATATATTTCGTATATTTTGATAAATTTCATTTGTTTTGACCAACTTCATACACCTTATTCCTAAATTTTATCAGTGAACCCTTGTTTTTACCTTGCTGTAGCAGCTTGACAACCCTATCAACAACAGCAATATGAGTCTGGCAGTTTCCAATTACTACGGAGCAATTTGACAGATTGAAGACTAGACAGATATCCGACTGCCCCTAAAACGCCTATGTCGGTTTTGTTTTATGGCCTCCATATTGCTAGCAAGTGCCCTAAAGAAAGGCATTCACCCTCCCCCCAAACACAAAATTTTCAAGATAGCGTCGGTTGGGTCACAGTCTCTGACTCTCTATTTATTGCACTTGCTAGGAACATGGCACGCCTAAGCTGGACATCTGTATAGTCTTAATGTGTGGCAGAAGCGAGGGGGATTCGGGTAGATATCAATCAGTGAGGGTGATATTTCCCGAATCATCGAGCGGAAGGTCTAGATATGATATATTTTACGGAACAAATGTGCTTCAGCAGAAGCACATGATTCAACTAGTTGCAACGCTTAATTTGTAATCCTCGTTTAGATCGTTTAAATCTTTTTCGGTCAGGGTGGAGCATTGACAAAAGGAATGCATCCTCAGTAAGCGATGACGTATGGAGAGACATGTACACGACAACAAGTATCACTATCACGCTCACATGGCACAATCATAACTTTTGATTGGATACTTTAAATTCGATGTGTAATATATCACAATATTGATCGCCATGTTGCAATATTAAGAGGAACACAACAACCGGTTTGACTGTAAGTCTTCTTCACTTCTACAATGCTGTACTAAAATTTCTTTAAAACTTTTGGTACTGTAGTGTAGAATCTCACTGTCTTGACCTTCACTATTTCGATAAATCAATTACCTCTATCTTGTGACAAAAAGTTCAAGGGTCGGTTGTTCGAAGCTTGTTTAGCTTAAACGGTGGATAAGTAAGAATTCAAAAGCACTCCCACACTTCTTCTAAAAAAGTTCTCTCAAATCAAAACGTATCTAATAAAATAATGGCTAAATACATGATTATTGTATACAGTTAAATACCTTCAATTTCGTTTTTCAAGGAATCCTTGTGCAGCCTGAGAGTTGAAACTTACCACAGTCGTAGAGTATTATAATAAAACACAAAGCAATAGACACTCCGCAAATAGTCAAAATTTTATTCTGAACGTTTCGACAAGTTGTACAAGCATTTAGAACATAATGTTGGCTGTTTACGAAGTGGCTATTGTTTGTGTTTTATTGAGAGTTAGCAATAAGGGAATTCTAAAGCTCATTATCTTCACCTTCGAAATCTAATCAACTTGGGAAGCACAGGTAGCACATGTCGACAAAAATTATGCGTAGCCTCTCACCAAATTGATGCCCTGTCAGTTCGCCTCAGCAATTTTGTTTTTCTATTTTTTCATATGCAGGTGATATAAGTGTTGATAAAATTGTAACAGAAATTTGGTACTCCACAAAATTGAGCAAAATGACTTACAACTATCTTAGTACATCTCTCGAGGGACTCTTGGCGATAGAAAGTGAAGAGGAGTTTGTATTTGCAACAGCTCAATTGGCCAGAGTTAGTGATAACCACTTGAAAGAACTGCAAAAAGTTTGGAAACAATGGCTTGTTCTAACAGTAGAAAAGACCTCAGAAATTCAAGAGCAGCGTACTAAAGCAATAGAATCAGATTCTGGAAGTTTCTTTGGTAAAATAAGCTATTTCCGATGTATTCCTCAAGAGCACGTTCCTTCTGCCAAAAAGTATATGGAAGATGGTGTCTTTCAGCGCACAAAGGAACCCACAGTTTTTGAAAATCCCACACTGACTGGACCCAGCATTATTTCGAGAAATACAACTTGTACTTATTGTTGTCCAACAAGTGTTCTTCCGTTTTGCGGTTGGGATTATATCGAGGTAAAGAAATTCATGCATGATAAATGTCTCATTACCATGTTCGGCAGCTATATTGAGTGCCAGTTACGACGTTTCATGGAGAAGCTGTCTTCTAGACAAGTTAGATTTGAAATCATCGTAGGAGACTGCATGAGTCTGGGTGAATCGATCAACAAGGATGTAAGATATGATCGTATTTTGACATCAAATCTTATGGATTACATTCTACTTCCGGATTTGCTAAGGTATTTGTTTTTATATGCCAAGCAATATGCATGAATAGTTAATTAAGTAATATTTGCCATCTAAAGGTCCCTCAGTAACAGGCGATTTTTGCTACGATTTTACTCCTCTCAGCGTATAGACTTTTATCTAGTCAAGCAAAACAAAACAAATAACATAGCTAGAAAGATAGTGATAAAATTAGCAAAACTGCAAAATATATTAAAATCCCTTGCAAAATATATTGAAATAAAGAAGATAGTCAAATAGTTCTGCGAAGACGAAAGATTTTGTATGAATATGTATTATGCCCCGGAAAAAAGAATTTTAGTGGTGAAAATGGCTATTTTTCCTGCACGAAATACATTTTTATCACTTTTGCAGGGGTATGTTTTCTACATTTTACAACGTTTTTACAACCAAACTTTGCAGCTTTACTAATGTAATCATGCACTTTCCACCTATGGTTTTTCAGTTCTTTTACAGGCATTTTCAACTGACTTTACACCGGATGTTTCGCAAGTTCGTTTCGAACTTCCTATTTACGTTCCAAATTTCGATTATTGAGCGGTAATTTCGAAATGAACTTCGTAACAAACTTTGCAGCTAACTTTGCTGACGAACTTGTGAAGCTAGGAAATTCAATGAAGGTCAATCTTGGACCAGCATTATTTACTAGTGTTCCAACATCGACCTCCATTCGAGCAATGGATCAAAAATTTGATCCAATGCTCGATTATGAGAACTGGGTCAACTGAGTCAAATGAGTCAACTGACTCGTAATCACTACTCAGAACTTGTTGCGAACCTTGTTCCAAGGGTCGCCAGCATTTGAAAATTGAGACAAACGAACAAAACCAGTACAGGTGAACACGCTAGCGAGGCTTTAAATATTGTTCTTTTGCCGTCAATATCCAGACGTTCTAATATGCATTTCATATGCCCTCCCAGTTTTTTGCAAACATAGACACGGTCAAAAAAATCATAACCTTGTCAAAAAATAGAGTTTGTGATGGAGGAAAAATTCTGGCTGTGATTTCGAGAAGCTTGCATGGCACTTTATCGAAGCCTGCTGCTTTCCTTTCATTAATTGCTTTGAGCCTGTGTAAGTCATGTTCTCACCCCGTCATCTCCTGAAGTGACTCTAAGTCATCTATCATAGTCCTTTAATTAAATTAGGTAAAGTTTGGCACAATTTTATGTTTTAGAGTTTATTCAAACAAGCTCAATCGGGGGAACCCTTACTCGACGCTAATTACAGAATCCCAGAATTGGACCAATTTCTGTCCTGAGGCTACTGTCGGTGATGGCAGCAGTATGCTATCACAAATGGCAAACTTGACAAAAATTCTACTGAGAGACACCAAAACTCAAGCCCTTGATTCAGTTGCCTACTCTTGTGGTACAACGTTTCAGGAATACGTTGATAATTCTCAAGAACTGCAAGATTATCTTCGCGCCTTATTTCACGTTTATCATAAACGGCAGCAAAGTGGAAAGGGAAGTTCACCAAATCTACCAAAATTGAAAGAGCTTGGTAACGTATTCCATTTGCGAATGAGAGATATCCTTCGAAATGAAAACAGAATTGTTTTCTTCAAATACGCAATCAATCGGCGAAGAGTCACTATGCTTTCTGGTCTTGAAAGAAACATTGAATGGGTAGCAAACAACAAAATGACTTAATGAAAGGACTGAGAATGATCACTTTTCTTGAATACTGTCTGCAGACGTGTTTTAGTTTTAAAGTTTGCTTCGTTTTGTAAGTTGTTTCAGTCTTCATTAATGTGTGAGTAACTCGAAATGAATCTGAAACCTGATTAGATTTCGGAGGAAATTCAGGAACAAATATTGATATTCAGTGGACAACCAACCTCAATGTCACTGAGGATTTTCACGTGTGCTGTCTGGTACGCCACTTAATCTTCTAAAGCTCTAACAAATAGTCGGATATGAAAAAGTAAAATTTTTAAATATTTTAATGAGGTTTTGAAATAAGCAAAGTTAACAACTAAGTAACTAAGCGCGCAGAGCCTGGAGGCGAGCCCATGAATCAAAAACAATAGGGAGCTTAAGCAAGCGACGTTCTTGACAACACGAACGGTATAAGAAACGTCAAAGGACTGGATCAAGCATTGTGATTGGTGGAAAACGTCAAGTTTACTTCCAGTAGACGTCGGTGTTGTCAACAACGCCGCTTGCTTAAGCTCTCTAATGACCATCGCACAAGCCAAGCCAGTGTGCCACGTCACACAAACATGGCAGAGCGTCGCGTGACTACCACTGCTAATGAAACGCCAGGAACGAGTCGTGAGGTAACGTCCAATATCCATGGCCAACGTACGTCCATCGTAGTTCCCTCTTTTATTCGTGTCGCTGGCACCAGCGAGGGTCTGGCAGGGCAAGGACATGCTGGTGACACTAGCAATAGCAACGCTGCGTTTCAAACCAGGGCAGGCCTTTCAGGCACAGCGTATGAATAGCAGCACGTTCCCAGTTTGAAGACAAAGGCCTTCAAATACTGGCGTGTTTTGTGCGTTCGTACTTGGGCCGGGACGCCCTCCAGTTCCACCGAAAATAGTGACTCAGATTTTGAGCTACAAATTTGTCGAAATGTCTGAGCTACTGCCAGAAAATGATAAAAACGGACGAAGTGAAATGGAATTTTACAATGATCTTTGGTTTCCCAACCACGTCAGAAGTGAGTTAATCGAATTTGGAATCGCCAACGAAAATACAAGGAAACTAATCTGACGACGAAGCAAAACTCGATAAAGTTATCAGAGATCATGGATTACATCGATATGTATGGGAAGTATATGGGCGGGTGTATTTACCAGTTCTGGAAGCTATAACATAGTTACATAGGCTGGTGGATTTGTGGGAATCGACATTAATGGTGGTGGATGCGTTATGGGCCGGGACCGTGGATAAAAGTTGGGGGTTTTAAAGGGGGCAGGTGACCAGAATGTGTTGGAAAAGGGGGAAATCTAGGGATTAATTGTGGGACCTGAGGATGGGACAATGGAACAACGGGGTATCGAACTTGGTTATTATAGCGAGGGTAGGAAAAATTGTGTGAAAAGTCGCAGCTAGAACCCTTTATCAGGCGCCTCTCTTTCTTAAGAATATGCATGGGACTAAATGTTTAGGTTTCAGTCGGTTCGATGACTGTATTGCAGACCCAGAGAAATACTCCTTACGACAGAAGCCTCTTCTCAAAAAAGGGCATGCGACCAGATGCTTAGGTACTAATTGGTCGTTTTATTTTTAAAGCGATCATCTGTCTTACTATGAGAGTTGCCAGGTATTATTCTAGCGTTGAACAGCAGATTCTTGACGATTATTTGATTAAGCCTGTGCTGCTGGAGTTTTAACTGGGAAAGAGGGCGTCTATTTTTGTTCGGATTTATTAAACAAAGAACTAATGAATCGCCGTTTTTTCGGCTTATGTTGGTATCAACAGGGTTACTCACCTCTTGATGGTCATTAGCCAGGATTAGCATATCATTAGAGATGTTGCTTGTGGCACTCATGTGAGTTGGACTTCACTATTGTTATCACATTTCATGTCAATTAATTTAGTTATGTCGAAAATTAACTTTTCGAAGGCGAGTTACGTTGATTTAAATCACGAATTGTTGTCCATGAGTTAGGTCATCTTGTTTACGAATAATGCTTTCCAAGCCTCTTTGCTTTAATCGAAGTGAATTAATTTCCGCCATAAACTCGGAACCAGAACCAGACATATTAGGAAGGCAGCTCAGATCAGTCGCAAGCGCTTCGCCAATAGAACTGGAAGAATCTTTAGACGATTTGGTTGAACGGGGGGGAGATATGTTGTTCTCTGCTGGATACAAAACATCTGAGTCAGTCTGGCATAAGCCAAGCAAACTATAAAGTTTATTTTTTGAATAACTGCAGTTGTCTTTTTGAATAACAAGTTTGCGTGATCGAGGGCCAAGCCAGTGAATGGCTAGACGGCTCCATTAGACATAGAATGCATAGAATGCGTACTGATGACGAATCATGTTTCTACTTTTTCACCGTGCATGCCCTTTTGACTGCACCATTTTGAATTTGGCCAGGAGCGGGAATTTTAAGTGTTTATTGCAAGTATGTAACCAACAAAAACTTTCATTCAAAAAAAGAATCCAAAACACTTGTTCGGCATTAGGTTGTACTAGCAGGTACAAAAACCGGGCAAAAAGCTGAAGCAGAAAGTCGAGAAAATTGTTAGTCATTTTACATTACAAATGTTTACAAAAATTTAGTCTTTTTCGTCACTTGTTGTATGTTGTTGTTTTTGGGTTGACTTAAAACTAAAGAAACTAAAGTAAGAACAACTCAAGCAAAACGTTCAAAATAATAGGAAGAAACAGAAACATTACAATGCCACTAAAATAAAAGTATAGTTATTTTTTACTCACCACAAATCCACAAACAATTTCGCCTGATTTACACAAAAGAGAAAAATCGACAAGCATTGATCTTATCTTTTCCATACTTGTTCATTTCACTAACAAATCCTCTGTTAAAGCTTTAAATCTTCCTTGTTAATCACCCAAATACACGTAACTTTCGTCAACCAAATTACAATTTACGAAGCACAAACCAAACATGTTCAAACAAAATACTAATAAACAAAACTGGAAAGCCTCGCTCCTCCCGGAAACCGCGCAAATATCATCATCGCACGAGTCTGGACCGAGTAAAAATGCCCTTTTGAATGTGCTATTTTGTTGAGACAAAGTTTTTATAGAATCCAGATAGGCAATACGCATTCTATGTCTATTATTTCTGTGGACCGCTCCCACCATCAGCGCACTAAAGAGTTTGGCATCACCACCAGGAGAGGACCATTTCCTTGTTATACTTATATAGTTTTTTACTTGTTCCTGCAATAAAATACTATCAATGTATAAGTACACTACTATCAAGTGTTATAAAAACACTGTTCCTGCAACTATCTGTTAGGAAATCAAACTCCATTTCTTGTAAGCTTAGAAAACGTCGAAGAAGTGCTTCCGCCATGCCTTAGAGGAGCATGCAGGTGTTGCAAGGTCAACTAAAATGCCTCTGCCCTTGTTGATCTGGCTGTTGACTTTAAACGTTCCATTCTGGAAATTCACCGCTACTACATCGGAAGACAGGTACAGCGAGGCGACTTTTTAGACAGTGCTTCACGAATTGCGGTCGTCTATTGTGCAAGAACTTAGGAACATTTTCGTTGTATCTACGGTACGCGCTACTGAAGATTGGGTTGCTTTGCGTGTAGTGTTGAAGTGAATCGAGAATAAACCATTGATTAACCGTGGCAGCAATACCATAAACAGATTTCTCCACCGATCGAGGCAAATTGTTGTACTTGAAAATTCTGTTTATTGACTCCGTAACGTGCTATTGTTGGTGTTGACGAAGTTCACTGCTAGTTGATGCCGGTAACGCATGCGCCTAGTAAGAAGAACATGATAGCCAAGTTTTCTCTACATAATTCTTAACTTTTTTGTTTTGTACAGCAATGATTTTTGCAACGTCTCAACGCCTTTGCGAAACTTGCTCTTGCTACTTGCGAATGATAATGCTTGCATGTGTCTCAAGAAACATTCTTGTTGACCTACCGCCAGGTCGTTTTTTCTTTGCCTATCGTTGCAGAGCCTTTGTTTTGTCGATATCACATACGGATACAGTTGTTTGATGAAACTTCTGTTGGATGGCTTCGATCTCGACGTTTGAATAGTCAAGCATGAAGTACTTGGGGTTCCAAACGAGATTCCATGATTGAAGTATCCCTTGCTTGTCGACTCCTTTCTTCGGTCTGGCACATGAACTCAGGGACAACTTTGTAAACAATCTTCGTGTGAACGCAGATGAAGCAAAGCGCCATGACATACTTGATTGTCTTGTAAGCAGCGTCCGTCCACACAATTTCGTTTCCGTACCTTTCCAGTAAACGCTGCTGCCAAGACTCTTGATGGATAAACAGGAAATTTTCTTCTCTGCACTGATCTATGTTTTTGTCTTTTATTAAAAGGTCGTCTCATGTATGGTAGAAAAACTTCGATGTCGGATCTGTTGCCTGCCATTTGTGGATTTAATGAGCCAGTGATTCGTGGTCATTGAGATATGGTTGCGTAGGTCTTGACGCCTGGTTAGTACCGTCAGTTGTCTTTTTGGGTCGTTGACCGCCTGTCAACCATTCGTTTCACTACCACAATACTTGTTATGTTTTGCTCTACCAAACCATAAATTTTGGAAACAACACGCGGTGATCAACGTATTCTGTAATTGTTGAGGATGAACCCACAGGGTGGTTGCTGTGAACGGAACTCGGTGGAAGTTTACGTAATATAGAGACGCGTTGTTTGTCCAAAGTTATTCTGGTTTTCTTTTGTAAGTTGTTCCTGCAATGTTTTAAAAATTTGGCGCTTGGCTACTTTGATGCTGTTTTCGGTTTTGTATTGAGCCGTATCTAGGTCATAATCAACAAGCACCTCAATGCAACGTATTTGAACGACAGCAGGACAATCAAGTTTTCGGTTGTTTTGCAGCGAAACACGTTGCTTTGACGCTTAATCATGTGATCCTGTTATTATGGTCTTATAACCCCCTCTTCCATCCTGCAACAAGAAAATGAATGCATGCTTTCTTTCGCACTTCAAAGTTGAGCAGGAGCTTAGCCACCACGTGCGACGAAACGTTGTTAGTGTGGCACCAAGGCGTTGGTTGCCTTGGTAGATCCGTGAAGACAGTGACGTGTCTCGCTGCTTCTTAGCCTGGACAGCTTGCCGTAGAATGAAATTGAGACATTACCTCTCTTGACTTCAAACACCGGATGGGCTATACATATACTTCATATGGTATATTATTTGTTATGCTATATTATATGTAAGTACGTTACTAGTAAAATTAAGATATCAAAGGCAATGAGTGAAGCAAGAATAAAGTATAAAAAAGTTATAGATTCTGTCCATTGACATCTTATTTGGTGCACTCCGTGAAAAAAATGCTAGTAAAAGTATTACTGAGTGAATTGTCAATCGTCTTCATCTTGACTTAGGTTGGGAAACTTGGTTTCTACCAAGCGACAGGTGGAGCCTAAGCGCACCTTAATGAAATTCCGACATTTTCCAACGCATTTGATAAGAGCTCGAAATTTTGTCTTAACTGCTCAAAAATCTGAAAGTTTTTTTAAAGTAAGAAGACAATTTTTCTGTCATGCTTTTCCAGGTCAACAAACAACCGGAAAGAGATAAGAGTCATATTTCCCACATATATTTCGTCATCTTCGTGTTGTTTGGATCATTTTTTGTTCTTAATCTCTTTGTTGGGGTGATCATCGATAACTTCAATCGTCTGAAGAAGAATACGAGAGTGGTGCTGTTGGCTTATTCCTTACGGAGTCGCAGAGGGCTTGGTACGATACTTTGAGGAAGGTCGCAAGCAAAAAACCTCGCAAAGTTGCGAAAAGACCCAAGGTAGGCCTTTAACCTTTTCTGGCTAATTTTTTCAGGAAATAGACTGCTACTCTTTGCGACCAGCAGTTACACGTAAAATTTTTTCATGTTTGCTAGCGATCCGGGCGCTGGTACCAGAAACTTTGTTAGCTACTGCGATTTTACTGCGAGTGTATTAGATCTATTAATACGAGGTCTTCGATCTTGTGAAATGCGTGAGGGGCTCGCAGCAACAGCTAGGATCCTTGATTACAATCGCTTATTACAATAAACGCCACAAAATCTTTCTTTGCTATACCTACTCTACTGACATCCATACTGCGTGACAGATAGTCAGTGTACCGAACACTCCCTCGCCAAATAAACGAACATTTTTCTAGCATTTTTTTCCTTTAGGGTAAATGGGGAGCTCATTTATATGATATTGTGAATAGTTCGAAGTTTGAGTTTGCCATTATGGTGGCGATCACTGTAAACATGGTCATAATGATGTTGCAACACCATAGACAAAGTGAAATTGTTTCTAGTGTGCTATATATCCTTTTTATTTGCTGTTTAGCGTACAGTTATCCAAAGGGCATATCACAAAAACTCACGAAAACGTAATCAAAAAAAATATATAAAAAATTGTAGGAAATCACAGTTGGTGAAACATTTTCAAAACGAAGAAAACTTGAAAAAAATTATGAAAAAAATATCTCAAAAACTCGAAGAAAAATCACAAAATCAGAAAAAATCACATAATTGCGAGCAGTTTAGAAAAATTACAGTGATAAAAAATCAAAAATAGAAAAAAACAAAATCACGTGTTTTTCCGTTTGTACATGCACTTTGGTTGAAGTGACTTGCTTTTCGGAATTATTATTTTTTCGTTTTGCATGAGGGCTTCGTGAAGACGAAAGCAGTGTTTTCAAGTTCGATACAAAACCGACAACTTGGAGAAAGAGAACAAAAATTTCTCCCACTGTACATGCATATTAAACCAACGTGGGCAAGCAAAAACTATCGTGGAGAACGCGTGCATAGCAATTCTCTTGCTGTCTTTATTTGTTAATCTGCCCCCCTTTCCTCCAATGTTGTGAAATGAAGCAAGCATTCTGTTTAGAGAATAGAATGTTGTTGTTAATTGAAAATAAAGTTGAATCTTTGTTGTTTTGTGCTTCACTCAGGTATGATGTGCGTACGAAATTTCGTTGTTGCACAGCAAAAAACCATTTTCTTACCAAGAAAAAAATTACTTACTTGAGAAAAAAGTTCTTAAAATGAGAAAAGCAATTTCTTCATTAGTGTTTTTTTTTATTTTAATATTTTGAGATTATTTGATTATTTCGAGAATTGTTATATTGTGCTGATTTTTGTAAGACGTAAAATATTCCTTGACTAAAACCGTGATTCATTTCGCGGGGAACACTTTACAGCAACTGGTGGGGGTGGAGGTGGTGCTAATGCTGCTGGTATTTTTGTAATGTTATCGGCAACTGTGGTGGTACCGCTGCTGTTGTCATTGGTGCTGCTGGTGATGCTGCTGATCGATGTTGTGAATACTAGTACTGTTGCTGCTGATACTGATAATGATGCTAGTGTTCCTGGGGCTTGTATTTTGATGCTGTAGCTGTTGGGCCGCGGCAAATCTTTGACTTGTTTAGACTTCAGCACATCTTTTCGTTTGTCTTTTAGGGTGATCGTATTCACTGTGTGGACCTCCTTCAGGCGTTGGTGCGTCACATGCTAGGCGACATCGAACAAGAAAACCCAGACGCGTTTGTCTTGATGCAGAAAAAGCTGGAAGAGGCATTTCTCGCTGCATT
>JAODVM010259375.1:0-12543 GCA_025400095.1 Phenganax marumi | reverse complement strand
GTGTCAATTGTGTCATTTACCCGTTTTCTAAGAACGATCCACTAAGAATTGGGATCGATGGAGGCTCTCCTGGTATAGATATGTGAACAGCAAGCATGTAACAAAAAAAATAGCTTACAGATAATCAGGTTTACGTATGAATTGCCTCACGCTTCAACAATTTGTTTTCGAATTTCTGTATATTTGTTGTCTTCAAAATTCCGACAAAACCTAAAATTTCCGACAAATTGTCGATTTTACGGAAGGTGGCGGGGCAGCTGCCCCCCCCCCACCCCACCGAGATTTCCGCCCCTGATGCTAGCCATCTTTGCCCTGTGTTATATAAATCATGATACTAGCATAAAAGATAGCTATATATCGTATGTATCATGCATCTACTCGATTAATTCTAAGAAGTTTTCCACTTGCGCGCAAAAACCAGCCTGCATGGTAATATGGGCATTTGCAGCCTCAAACTTCACAAATTAATTTGTGTAGGCATAAAATGTGCTAGTTGTTAAAATTGCATTGTGTAAACATGAAAAGAAACGTAGCATTCGTCTATATGTCTGTAAATCTTCGTCCAAATCAGTGCATTGATTTTTCATCCTGAGATATTTTCCTTAAGCCTGTTTTTCACTAGGCGGCATTCTCCGTGCGGAAAATAAATCTACCAAGCTGATTGGCTAGCAATATATTTCGCCGCAAAGCGAATCAACGCGTTGCCAGATTTATTTTCCGCACGGAAAATTCCGCCTAGTGGACAACCGGCTTAAGAGACAAACAAGCAAACCGATTAACAAAATAAACAAACAGATTTATAAGCAAATATAAAAGTTAGATTTACTAGTCTTCAGTGGATGTCACACACTTCCGTTTGACATAGTTCTTAGTAAGCTGCTTTGTTTTGTCATATTGAAGTGGCTCCAAAGTGCTTATCGTACGTACATGCAATTTTTTCTTGTATATGCAGATGCAAAGACAATTTGCTTTCCAAGATACGGATGTTTTGCCATGACCAAATACTTCCACGCAAATCATGCAACACTACCATCCCATCCAAATGTCATTCAAACAAAATTCCACCTTTACACACGAAGAAGTCCTAGGAGAGGGCAGCGATTGAGCGTGAATAACATCTGTTCCATCAAGAACTCTCACTTCAATCCAGCTCGCAAGACAGTCTTCATTGTTCATGGTTTTGCTCATCATTCTCAGAAACCTTGGGTGATGAAGATGAAAAATGAATTGCTAATGAGGTTTTGGTACAATGTCATCACTGTGGATTGGAGAAAAGGAGCGTCTTATCTCACTATGTCCTATTTAAAAGTAAGCGCCCTTTAGAACCCCTTTTTACTATACTGAAAGAAATATAGTGCGGAAGTTTGATAACTAACTTTGCTAGCTGAGTTTTGTGTGGTAGTAGAATCAACCCTGACCACTGATGCATAATCGACTTGCTGCAGTGTCCGTACATGTCCTTTTTTCATCGAAGACAAGCCAAAACTATATTATGTTTTTCCTGGAGTGGATCAGATTTCCCATTGGCAGGATATCGTTATCGTGCCAAAGAATCTATTAGTGATCTGATTTTCGTTATAGATAGTAAATGATCGTGACGGATTGCTAAATTTCAAAACTTTTGAAGATAGCCCTTAACCGGCTATTTTCGTAACAAGCGGTTTACTTTTTAAATATATCTGATGGTTTATACTATTAATCCGATTTGCATGGCTATATAAATTGAATTCATATTTTTATGTGCGTTTGTAATGTTTGATGTGTGTGCAACAAGTGGGTCCAATCTAGACTGTTACAATAGTAGATCTAAGCTGTGGTGGGTTCAAGCAGTGATTTGTTTTGGAGGGAAAATCTGCCGCCAGACTTGCTACCAAGCTTCCACGACCAGGTGGCAACTGGCATATTATTTTGAAGTCTTCATTTAAGTAGTTTAGGCACTAATCCGACAGTTTCTTTGACGACAGATCTTCCGAGTTATCCTTGAGTATGATTAATGCACGGATGAATTTTAAGTCTCGTCGTTGTAGGAGCATGACCGCAATTTCATCGACAGAAACAGCATTTATGTTATGTTATGTTATGATATGTTACAAGGACTCGCGCTGATAGACGCTTCTTATTCCAGGCCGTTGCAAATACTCATCTTGTTGGTGCACAAATTGCGTTTTTTATTCAAATTTTACATAACGTCACTGGTCTACTTACATCATCAGTTCATATCATCGGTCACAGTCTGGGAGCTCATGTAGCTGGATACGCAGGGAAGCGATTAGCAAGCAATCATCTCGTACTTGGACGTATCACAGGTAGTCAATGTTGCAGTTCACGTAAAATAAACATGAAGTTTAACTTGTTCACATGCAAGGTGTCTATTACTGTTCTTCTCGCAAACAAATGGCTAAGGCTTCGCAACTGCAGAGTGCAGACCTCACAACTTAACAAACATCCAAGAAAAGTATTTCGACTTTCAATTTACATTTTGGTTTCTTGTTTTACTTCAGTTATGCAGGCACAATCACTACGTAAGCTCGCAAACTTTCCTGCATTTAGCGTTGAGTTGCGATGAAAAGAAAAAATGCATTGTCTTTTGTCTAGCTGTATGTTATGCTCTTCTGGTGTTCGTAATCTTATGCTCGACAGTTGTTTTCATGTTCTAACGACAAACGCTTCTTTTCTTCGTCTAGGTCTAGATCCTGCCGGACCAAATTTTGAAGGACGCAATGCGGTGGCACGCCTGGACAAAACGGATGCCAAGTTTGTTGACGTCATTCACACGAATGCCGCACCATTCCTCTTTGGCGGTGCAGGATATCGCGGTCAACTAGGGGACGTGGATTTCTATCCTAACGGAGGAGAATATCAGCCTGGGTGCGAAGGATTATTTAAATGTGAGGAATCATTCTCCAACTTATAGTGGACATGTTCACGGGTTAGACCTGGGAACGAGTTTGCTCTAGATTCGAGATTGGTATATACAGTAACGGCGCACGGAAACTACTGCTGTTCTTGTGATCAAAGTTCTATTTCACGCTTCTAGTCAAATCTACAACCTGCCATACAGGGTGTATTATAAAGATGGTCGAGCTTTAGCAGGCTATTGTGGTCTATATTTTGAATTAAATTATTTCGTTTTTAAACATACAGAAACAAAAAAATTTTCGATTTCATTTAATTACGGCAAAAAACTTGTTGATCAACTCCCACCTCTTTTGTCTAGCAATCTGGCGACGTGGAATCTTAAACGCTGCTACATGTCATCACATGAGAGCTGTAGAGTATTTCACTGCCTCAATTCAACAGAGCTGCTTGTTCCCAGCGTTTCCTTGCTCCACTTGGAAGGAATTCAAGGCGGGAAAATGCTTTCATAAATTCCTTGACAGGGACATACCGTTGATGGGAATTCAAGCAGATAGATGTAAAAAACCCAATCAGACAATGTATCTAACCACGTTCTCCAAGTCCCCGTATTGCGGTATGTTAATGTTTGGCAATTTTTGTGTCAGGAAGTAAACTAAGCACGTTCGCACAGCAGTTACTTGCCCGGACGTTGAGTGGCGAATGCGGTCGGGGGATTATTCACCTTGTTGTTTCCATTTTCTAACACTGGAAGATTTTACTCATCTGATCTGGCGCTCAGAGTGATACTCTCGCATTTTAATATAAAGCAAAAAAGCCATCTTTACTTTCTCTAGTCTTGGTAGTTACTCTGCAGTCCGCAATAGTTTATTTAGTTACTTTGTCTAGATGTATTTGGTTTTACTAAAGTTTATGGACACAAGGATATTTAAGTATAAATTGTCTTCTGTTTTGCAGTTTACAATTACGTCATCCTCATCTCTTATTCTGAAAGTAAGAGGGAACATAATGCGATATATGTTCAATTAAGTGGGAGTAAAGGAACAACTAAGAAGAAAAAGGTTCAACTGGGCAGGTATACCATTTATATTTATAATGTAAACTTTTCGTTAATTTCTTTCAGCGTATTCAAAATAGATAACGATTATAACAACACCATGCACGTCCCGTAGTCTGTTCGAACTTTTGCTTCCCTGAAAAATGGAAAAGTAAGAGTAAACTTTCCACCGTTTCTAGATTCTTTTCCGAACTGACTTCGCATCAAGATTGAATTTTAAATGTTGATATTTTTTTATGGAAGGATCTGTTTTTTCCCGCCATTTTTTGGCTAAAAGTAAATCCTCCACTTTTCCGAAGGTATCTTTTCCAAACAACGCATTTGGGGTTTCTTGCAGGGGTGTTGGAACAAAACTGGAAATGAGTACGAGTATTGAAGATATCGGAGAGTTGATGAGTGTGGAGCTGTTTTACTACGGTTTCAATTCGTTTTATATCCACAAAGTTCGAGTGAACATTCTGCACAGAAATGAAGTGTAAGTGATAGATTATCTTGCAGGGACTTATTCACTTATTAACTTATATGAAGTTTCATTTGAGGTAAGACACAGTGGCGTGCAGGCAGGTAGGGCGAGGGGCAATGGTCCATCACCAATTAGGTCGCAATATCTACTACCTTTACTGATCCTCAATGCATTTGTAGCTTATCGTACATTTGCTTAAATCGCCTCTAAAAACGCAAGAAATGGCATGTCGGGGACTATTGATTTCAAAATTTTCTAATGGAATGACCCAGACCCCCGTGTGTATCTTGTGTCTATGGAGTTCGACTTCGCCTGCATTCATATTACTTGCTAGGGATCCCAAATTCCTAGCTGCCCCCCTGCCAAATATGGGCCAGCACCGTGCTAGGTGCGACGACCTAAACTCAATTTGGTCTGTTTCTAGTTTGTTTTGTGAAACGATTATAACGCAGACCTGAACCACTGAACCCAAATCTGTTTTTTAGATATGTTTCTTGTTTTGACCAACTCGTTAAGAATAGTTTCTGGTTATTCTGGACAATTTCTGAAGCAAGGTACAAGCGTGAGGCCTTTGCTGGTACGGATTGCGAGTCCATGTTTTTCTAAATCCCGTCTACGCTGATGTATGGTGTGTTTTACGAGTACATATATTAAAAATATCATCTTACAAGGAGATAGATTCACCACTGCAGGACTGGGATATTGGAGGAATACATATACATTATTGTGGCACTGAGAAATACATTATTGTGGTGCTGTTATTGACAGTCACAATAGTGTACAATTGTACATTTTATTCGTGGGTGGCATGGCTTCCAGTGGGAGAGTTGTTATCATGCTTTAGCAGAATTCCATACTATAAGTACCGGTATTAACATTCCACGTTGTACCTGATAGAATCTTTATGTTTACCATGTAAATTTTTTTTGATTGCAAGAGAAACAACAGCGTGTCAGCAATGCAAATACTAGGCATCTAGATTGACTATCATCTATCTGGCTTACTTCTATGTCTCTATCACGTTTTCTGAAAAATTGAGCCAGAAGCGATCTACAGAGGAGAGCAGGGTCAAGTCAGGAATAATAACAATCCCCCGCAAATGTAACTTTAGTACCATTGGATTAGTGCTTAACTGAACAGTCTGTACTCTAGTGTTACCAGTCAAGAAGGTACATTCAACGTGATTCAACTGTGAGCTCAAGCATTGGCATTGATCTCAAGCAAGTCGCCGGCGGAGCATAAATTAGCATAAATTACAAAATACGCATCTAAATTTCAAAATGGCGACTGCAACAAAAGCAATACAAAGACTTCGGAATTTTCTTTCTGGAGTAAGTTCCATGAATATTTTATCTTTTCTGTATTTTTCGACTTTAGCAGCCAAATACTTATAAACGCATTCATATTTTATAGCAAAATCTTACTATAGCACAAAGATATGTCGAACAAGTCTCTTCTGAAGTTTTAGTGGTGGCGCCCAGGTCAGTCAAGCAAAAACTGTCGAGGACATAATAGTATATTTTGTGTATTATTATGTTTCTAAAGTTTGCAGAATTTTGTTTTGAACGAAAAAGAATGACATAGGTAAAAAGCCAGACCGTGTTACCCCACATCAGAGAATGAGTTTTATTTACTCTCTGAAGTGAGCGAATCAGTGCGTCCTATTTTACTTAGGCCTTTATAAACAATTATAAATAATCAAGAATTTTCATGTAAATAATTTAGCAACTCAGTAGATATGACCTGAAGTGCAGTAATTAGTATTTATTCAATGATGTGTCTTCTCAATGTATCCTATTGTAGAACGCAGCCACCACCTAATTTACCTGGTGGAGTTGCTCACAAACTTTCTGCTAATTATTATTGTGACCGGGATCTGCGAAGAGATGCAGCACCACCTGGTGTTGGATACACTTCTCAGAATCTTTTGGAATCGGGGTAAACCACTTCTCAATCTTTATGTTGCTATGAATAATTTTATGCTATGAATAATTTTATTCTATCATTGCATTTGATGCTGATACACATATCATGTGCAGTATGGCTCTATAGCTTGTTCTCTCCTGCCAAAAATGCAAAGCATTTGAACGATTACTGTTTCTATGAGTTCAGTTGAACAGTTGAAACATTTGCGTGAAAATGCTATGTTTGAGTAACCTGCCCCCTTGTTTTAATATCTGTTTTTCAATTCCTTCATGACTTGACATTGTCCATTGTTTTTTTCGTTTAGGTTGCAAACAAAAGAATTAAAACAAGAAATTCTCACTGGTCTTACTCCTAACTCTGTCTATGTACCACGTCCTTGACGTTCTCTTTATGCAGATTATTTCCTCTTGAAATGCAGACTGTAAGTGTAGGTTTTAATCAGTATTGTCTTTGAAATGTTATCAAACAGTTGTCAGATGTGTAAGTACGTGTATTTATATGATGTCTGGTTTGAGAAGCATGTACTACGAGCAGTGAATACTCGGGCGTTTTGGCCCCCCAATAATTTACCTATAATTGACAGAAAATGTGACAACAGAAAGTGCAATTTGGTTTATTTATGGAGCAGGATCTCTGCAAGTGCTATAGTCTTAAAATAAACAACAGTGATTTATTGTGGTAGAGCCAGTCTCATTGTACGTAGTACTATGCTGAATATATTGTCGATATTTTAATGCATGTTACAATAGCTATTCTACTGAAGCAGAGAGACTTTACTTTAGCTCTCGAAACAACTAAATTGTTTCTGTAAGATTTGAAAATTTTTCTGTTGGAGTTTTCCCAGTCCCCCCTCTCCCAGGAAGCTTTACTTTCATTCCCCTTCCCAGGAAGCTCCACCTTCATCCCCCTGAATCCAAAAAGTGAATCAAGGCCTCTTTCAATGCCTCAAGTTGGGAAAAATTCCCCCTCCCCCTCCCCCAGGTTTACCCTCGCACACACCGCAGTTAACAACGTTCTTAGCTTGAGAAACTCTTTTACCGTACACTTTTAATCGCTTGCATTTTGCAGAAATATTCAAGCCCCCTATAATTATGTACATATTTTTCACAGCCGTGGGAGGCAAACGAATTTTACTTATTGACGCGGCTCAGTTTTGCATTTAGCAGCATATTTGTCTCAAAATGTTTCTGTTTTCATGTATTAATATACGATCGTACCAAAACCTATACTGGTAATCAGTTACTTGCAGATAGTGTTACTTTTTATTGAATTATGGGTGGCTGTAACTGCTGGTATACAGTTCAATAATCTTTCGTCGCACAGTTGGACAACAATAACAAGCTTACGTTTGTCTCAGAATTTCTCCATTTTAAGAGAGTTCTGTGGAACAGCACATCACATGCCATCCTATACTAGTTGCAATTAACTGTGATATGCTGCGCAGCTGCTTCTAATATATATTAAAAAAATATTCCAAGTTGGCTTATATATAGCATATCAGGTGGCAGCAATTGTCATTTTCCACATGCATCGCTACTTGTAATAGAATCAGCGGCATGCTGAAATATCAAAGCAAAACTAATAACTGATATTTGTTTGAAGAGACAAAGGTTGTTATTTCTAGCCGGGCTGGCAAACAGTCTGTCTTTTTGTGTTTAGATTGAAATTTTTGAAGATTTTTTGAAGTCATCTCTCAAGTGACATATGTATCGCCTTTCTTCGTTTGTTGCATGAAAGATTAGCTGGATTACGCTATCTGTTCTCTGCCTAGAAATTTTTATCGATTGCAGGTGCAATCATTAAAATAAAAAGACATTTTTTGAATTCCTTAATCACAAACTGTTTCACTCAGCGTGCGTGCTTTACTTGGAGCAGTGTGTTCGCATGTTCGCGAGGAGTGTCGTATGAATGATAACACAATAATACAAGCGAGACTTACTGTAAACATCTCGTTAAATATCGTCCTAGAAATAAAAAGTATTGAGACAATTAGGTTGGTATGCTCAGTGACTCCGTTTGAAAGTCGTCTGCAGCATAGTTACGTGTGGCTCAGACGCATGGTTCTCTCTCCTGTGGATACAGCAGTTTCAGTCCTGTCTCCCCCTAACGTGTGTTATAATTGAATTGTAATGGTTATATAACATGTTTTTCATAGCCCCACCGTCAAATTCATGGACTATGACCTCGCATTTTTGTCTAGTTTTCTAATATACCTAAAATTGTTATCGACTTTGCCTCAAGGCTACTTTTCCGTTACGCTCTTGTAGTGCCACACACGTAAACATTTGAATTGTGATAAAACCTGTCTTATACACAACCGCGAGAAGAACTGTTTTAGAATTTTGAATTTTAGATAAGTCTTTGTTGGTGTATCTTTGAAAGCTATAGCACTCTGAAGTATTCAAAAAGGCATAACTGGAATGCAGCGTTTTGCTAGACAGGCCAACGTGCAACGGGCCCCTAGGCTAAATTGCTTCCTAAGTCTCACATCTACTCTTTATGGACTTCACCTTTGCTAAAAATGCAACTTGCATCCTGCAACAAGTTTAAAGTATTAAATCTATGTCTAGTTGTCTTTCCAACTGTGGAGAATTTCAGTTGTGTAGCCTCCCCTCACTGCATGCAAGAGTTATAACCTTCTACCGTTTTTGTGGAACTGCGAAAAGTGACGCATGAAACCATAATACAGTTATCAAATATGAAAAAGACAAAATTTTATGTATTTGTCCATTGTGTTGCATTGCCATCGAGTACGTATATTTAGATCATAGTCTGTTGGGCCTCGGGTTGGGCTTAAAATGAATCTAATTGGACGACATCAATCACCAAGCTCTGTCTCTTCTATCACTGAAGATCAAGCTAAGGGATAGACCATTACCTGTTTCCGAGTTTTTAAAAATTTCTCCTATGCGGGACATTTTTCTATACCTTTAGATTGCAGAGTTACCTTCTCGATATTTTTATATCATACAGTATAAATGCCTGATTGGTTTTTTTTTTTAAATTCGGCAACAACCCCGGTGTTCCCTCAAATATCTAATTATGGTCCATTCTTGATACAATAACACTTTGTGATCGGATGTTTACCTTTGGTTTTAATGTTTATCTTCGCCGTAGTGCTAATAGTTGCATTTGCGAACACGAGATGCAGTTCGAGTCGACAATATTTCCCATCGGAAAAGTTACATCGAATCACCTGCACGTACAAGCTACTTGACAAGCTTGAAAAGCAAGTCAAACATGTTTGGACAAATGCGAATCTATGTTTATCAGCGTATATCAAGGTTCTCTCAGGAAATAAGGATAGCGATCATTCACGCGCCCTCCCTGTGTCCCAGTAGGATGATTTAAGATAACCGCGGGTGGCTTGTTTCTTAGTTATTTAAGGTTCAAGAAGAGACTGGAAGCAATCAGCGTGATTGCAATCCACTTTCAACCTGTAGAAGGAACGGCTTCAAATTTTCGATTTATTTTTGGAAGTAGATGATGTTCAACTTGGAAAGCAGCTTGCGTTGGCTGTAGTTGTATCTTTGGGAATATCGTCACAACAGGTAGTGCGGCACTAGCAATCAAACCATGAAATACAACACAACAATGTCTGTAGCTCAGACTGACCTGTGTACCACTGGCTCTACTGAGTATCTCGAAAGCAGTTTGCTGCTACAGATGATAGTTCTTAGTACTTGGGCAGTTCTGGGTGTAGCGGGGAATGTAATAATCTTAATCACTTGTATAAGACGTTTGTTCTGCGCATCAGATCTTCGTTTGCGTCAGGAGTACAAGACATCGTTTATTACTAATCTCGCCGTGGCAGACATCCTCATCCTTGTCTATGGCATTCCTTTACATCTTATCCAAGAGAAGAGAGTTCCAATGAGTGAGTTTGTTTGCCGTTATCTGATGCCATTGCGAGATGTGCTAGCTTTAGCTTCAATCTTAACCATCATGGCAATCAGTTTGGAGAGAGCTTTTGCTATCGTTGACCCGTTCTCATTAGAAACCTCCCAACACTACACAAAATACTTGATTGTACTAATATGGGTTGTGGCATACCTACTTGCTGGTTTACCTATGGTGTTTGTCATGAATAGTAACGCTGGACTATTTTGTGTACCAAGGTGGAACACTGTTAGACTACAGAAAGTTCACCAAACTTCCGCCATATTACTCATTATCATACCAGGCCTAGTTACGACAATCTCTTACACTTTTTGTTGGCGTTCGTTGCGCAAGTTTCGTGAACGTCGTACGAGTAGCTCAGAATGCTCAAGTATTCAGCAGCAATGGTCATTTGTCAAGCAGACGCAAAGTGTTTCTCGTATTGCAATTGTCTTAGTTGCTATATTCTGGCTATGCAATCTACCATTAGTTACGTACTCAATTTGCATACAGTTCCAACTTATTACTCCTTCCCCCAAAACTCATACGTACTCCTTGGCTGTACTCATCTGCATGTTTTTTGCAGCTAGCGTGACAAACCCTGTAGTGCTGATAGCCATGAGCCCGTTATACCGCGAGAGCGCTGTGGCATGCGTACGCTACTTATTTTCAAGAGGATGCGGTATCGTTCGATACAAGTCCACTAGCCGAGCGCATTCCTTTCGGGAGTCGATAAATAGATCAGAACATATCTCGATTGCAAATAATGACTATGTCGGTGATCACAATGCAAATAACAAGATGCTTGCCACAAGAAGACAATCTCTGACATTGAATGAGGAAAGCGTGTTCTAACTATGACAAATATGAGCCTGCTTGAGCAGCTCATTAGAAAGCACAAAAGGATTTCTTCTAGAAATTTCCGCGCGATTTGAAGAAGTTCATAATTTCTTCTCAATTTTGAAAATCACACCTCTTATCATTGTAGTTTCAGTTCTGTTAAGCAGCTGCAGTATTTCGAAACCGAATTTTCAATATTGCATGGCTCCCTGGAAAAGAAAGGTCGAGGCTTGTTAAGCTTGGAGGCTTGAAAAATGTAAATGAATGCAAAAAAATGACTTGGTCAGTTTATGTAGCTCAACTATAAAATAAGATGTATATAGACGTGGAACTTTTCATGTTCCAAATTTAATGCATATCAGCTCAGACAAAGATTTTACGTCAGGTTCGGTGCATGAAACATTCGACGGGTAAACCTGACCTTATATATTTTTGTTGGAGTTGACCAGCGTTTATACAAAATGATACTTATTTAATGCTTGTACTGTTTTTCTTGAAATTAATGTGTTTTTAATCTATGTTCGTGAGCGGACGGATGAAGCAGTTCAATATAAAAATATGCCTATTTGGTACCACTGCCACGAGAACTCTTTTTTTTCCATTAGGAACAAAATTTAAGCCAATGTTTGATGAAAAGATGATTGGGCAGTTTACAAAATGTACGAATGTGGAAAAACCTTGGACACTTAAAAAGAAAAATTTCCTGTCCAAAACAGTGGTTCAAAATTACTAAAGTTATTCACACCCAGACAATGAGTAGTTGCTAAGGAATTGTTAGTATTGAGTTGCGGAGTCTTTTCGACGCTAAGGTAACGCGTGTGGCGCTTTACAGTCGATTGAAAATCAATGTTTACGACCCCAAGACACTTGCCACCAATCGTGAATATGCATTGTTCAATAGATGGTGTGTACATTCCTGTCCTATCAGTATTTTCTTCGCTACGAAAGATAAGTGCTCGTCACCCATTATTATTGCAAGAAGATAATCACCATACAGTTCAGTCGAACGCAAGAGTCAAACAAAAGATCGCACTGACTTTTCGTTTTTCGTTGCTGGATCAGACGTGCTTAGAAAACTTATTTTAAATACGTACGAAAAATCTGTTTAGTGCCAACAGAATTCACATGCCAACATACATAACAGGGTAATTACAAGACGCTGCCTGTCAAAAATCCTTGGTATGAAATATGAGCATCGAAAAGCTTTTTTCATTATTAGACGATGGAATTAGTTTTTTTATGACCAAATTTCATAGTTAGAATTATTGAAAGATTAAGCAATTACATCCTTAATTACATTGAGGAATTTAGCAATAAATTGCTTTGGAATGGGGGGGAGTATTTTTGCTACTTTCAAAAAGAAGGGAGCTTACGGGTTAATGGAAGGGGGGGGCGGTGAAATATAGAATCAGAAATTACGGTGGTATTGGTGCTGTTGTCGCCGATAGGGATGGGCGATGCCAACTTTTATTTTTCGATACGATACCAATCCGATACCATGAATTTTTGTCGATACCAATAC